>MU725366.1:0-24964 GCA_026770625.1 Nicotiana glauca
TTTTGGTTCGGCGGCTCACGTTAAAACAGATACGCGTGGGGTGTGTTTTTGTTAAACTATGAACATGCAAAGCTAGTATACCAGTCTAACATATAATATGTGTTCAAAGATCAGCTTAAAAGAGTCTTAAGATGCATTCTAGAAACTTTTTGACTCGCCCTTTTGAAACAATAATATAATTATATATCAAACCAAATAAAGAGAATTACCAAAACGGGAAAAGAAAGATGAAGTCAGGATCAAGCAGATCCAGTAGAATTGAAAGTATACTTAGAAAAATAGTATGTGAACAGGAAAACGTGACATCAAATCAAAGGCGGACCCAGGATTTTAGCACAACGGGGACACCATTGTATACTAATTACTAGCAATAAAATTTTATGTGCAACGCTTTGAAATCTTAACAAGTATTATGACTAATCATCCAAGTATAAACAAAAAGAAGTTCTAAAGAAAGAGAAAGCACCGAAAGGAAGAATTTTTTTTAGCAAAATGGGTGCTACAGGAAGGAAAAGTATTTGATTTAAACCTGTTTCAAACTTTAAATTTTTGATTTTTTTCTCAAATAAAAAAAGGGTCAGTGATCACAAAGGTGTTCAAGCTTCAAAAGTTAACAAAAACTTACGAAAGAAATTAAGATTAAGGACATATTAATAGTCAAAGAACTAAAAAAGAGTCTCAAACTCTTAGTTTTCATTGCCGAGTCAGAGTTGACGGATTTCCGCTGCCTTGTCAAAGTGATTGTTAAAGAAGATTGTAGCAGAATGATCTATATTTTTCTATTTGTGGAGCGATAAGTTATAATTTGATGTTTTTAATTTTAAGGGAGGAATTTGAAAAAGAATAAAATTAATTAACTTGACTATTATGCATGAATACTAAACTACATTTGAATTCAATAAAATATAAAGTAATAAATAAAGCCACATCGTTCTTCTTCTGAAAAAAAAAGGTGGTGGTAAAATGATTTGTATTTTCTATTTATGGAGCAATAAGTTGCAATTTAAATTTTTTAATTTTATGGGAGGAATTTGAAGAGAATAAAATTAATTAAGTAATACTAAATTATAATTGGCCTCAACAAAATATAAAAAAAATAAATAAAGTTCTCTAGGAGACTAAGAACTAGTGTACACAATAGGAATAGGAGGGTGATTTAAACATGTTTGATTTGGTATACAAAATAGGAATTAGTGTAAAAAATAGGAATAGGAAGGTGAAAAGTCTGAAGGGAGTCTCGAACCCACGTCCTTCAGCAAAAGGAGGAACCCATGGCGTGCTCCCATAACCATTCCTTTCGTCTGCCTTTTCATGTCTTGGGGCACAAGGAAAATATTTAAGGGGTCCCAACTGTATGTACAAATATATGTAAAATACATATATAGAATTTTTGTCAAGGCTAACGGTGTCCCGTGACCCCTCGACCTGCAACGTAGGTCCGCCTCTGCATCAAACTATTGAAAGTACTTACTTAGACATGTGTGAAAAATATTTCTTCTTATTATGCACAAATCACAAATTCTGATACACTGCCTATCTACAAAATCAAACAATTGAATTTGACCATAATTTGTAATCATAATTGTTAGATTCTCAGAATAAAATCAAAAGAAAGTTAGATCATTTTCGCCAGGAATTGCGACAATGATCATGAGGCGTTCATTGAAACGTTAATGTCTCATTTATAGTGACACTCATAAACCTCTTCCAATCATGAGTCACTGCTATCAAATCATCCGCCTTGGCACTAATTCCCCGGCAACAGTTGGAATGAACAGTCAGAACGACCCTAATCATCTTTACTATATTGAAAAATCCACTAAAATAAACAGTGTCTAAGAACCTCACTTTAAGCCCTAACTTTCGAACTTCTTCACCGCATTTTAAGTTCTCCATAACATCTTCTTCTTTTAATCCTATAGAATTATCTTTCTTCGCGTACCACTTATTGAACAATGAAATAGATTTGTTGCTCGATCGGATCATGTAGAATCCTCTATTAATGGGATTGGCCTCAGACCACTGGTTGTCGTTGAATCTGTCTGTACTAATCTGCATGTCTATGGCTTTGTTCATGCTCAACTTTGGGAATGGATTTATTAGTGTGAACTACTGTACAGTTAGTGTTAATTGTAGTTAGTTTGTATGTTAGTATAGTTAGTTAACAACAGATTAGTTAGTTGGTTATATGTGGGGCCCAGTAGTTAAGTGGTTGGAGCTAAGTTAATACATGTATATAAAGTGTAACATTTCCACTTTTGCATAATAAGATTCATTGTGCTCTCAACTGCAAATCCCTTCTTCTCTCTCGAGTTCGTCTTATCTATCTCAGATCCAGTCTCAATTGCTTGTGTGAATCTGGAGATTGAGCTCACATTCACCAAGCTCACATGGTATCACAGCAGTGAAGAGTTATAATTCCACAAAATTTAGTTCCATTCAGTTGAGATCTTATCGACGTCTTCTTCGCGAAGCTGCAATAGACTATCGTCAATGGCGGCTGAAAATATTGATCACACGCATCCCTTGTTTGTTCATCCTTTAGATACTCCTAGCTCAATTCTGATTCCTGTAAAGCTCACAGGTTCAAAAAATTATAGGTTGTGGTGTCGTACAATGAGAATTGCGTTACGAGCTAAAAGGAAGCTAGGGTCTGTGCTTGGGACATACAAGAAGATTCATTTCAAACTGAGTAACACGATGATTGGAAAACGTGTAATGCAATAGTACTTTCCTGGATCATGAACACTGTGTATCCGGATCTACTTAGTGGTATTGTCTATGCATCTAATTAACACCAAGTATGGGAGGATTTGAAAAAGAGATTTGACAAGGTGAATCGTGTGCGAATATTTCAGCTGCACAGGGAAATTGCTACTATTACGCAGGGAACAGATTCAGTCTCTGTATATTTCACTTTGTCGAAGGAACTATGGGCTAAGTTGATGCCATGGTTCCTGTACCTAATTCGAAGGAATATGTTGAACACCTACTGCAGCAGAGGTTGATGCAGTTTCTAAGTGGTCTAAATGAGACATATGACCAAACAATGCATCAGATCTTAATGAAGACTGTGGAGCCAACACTAAATCAAGCTTATGCATTAATTATAGAAGATGAGAGTGAGAGTTCTAACAATTATCCAATCCTGCCAAACAGAGGAGATCTAGTTGCTACGCAAACAGGTATAGGACAAATGCCTATGCAAAACAATCGGGGACAGTACAAGGGAAAGAAGCCATTTCTAAAGTGTGATTACTGCAACAAACATGGGCATTCCAAAGAACACTGTTACAAGTTAGTTGGCTATCCAACTGATTTTAAAGCTAAGAGACTGTGTGCAACGAATATATGACTAGGAGAATGAAAAGCAGGGACATCGTGATGAAAGAGGACGTGGTTATGATGGATTGAAAGTAGGATCATACTTTACTGAAGATCAATATAGACAGATTTTGAGCATGCAGAACAGGGAAACTCCAAAGCATCAAGCTAACATAGCAGGTATTGCAACCTCCTTAATGACAAAATTTACTTGTAAAGAATGTGTAATTTATTCTGGAGCTACACATCACATAGACGGTGAACTAGACATGTTAAACACTAGGAACAAAGTAAATAGATGTGATAGTGATCAAGTACATTTGCCTACAGGAGAAAAGTCTAGTATAACACATATTCGAGATGCTGTCATAAGTGATGGATTGAAGCTGAGAGACGTCTNTGGTGAACTAGACATGTTAAACACTAGGAACAAAGTAAATAGATGTGATAGTGATCAAGTACATTTGCCTACTGTCACACCTCTTTTTTACGTGGCTTTACTACACCCCGTGAAGGATATAATAAAAAAAAGAAGAGTTTTTCCAATTAAAGGACGGTCGGAACAGGATTAGTTATTTAAAAAATTCAGAGTCGCCACTTGAGAATATNTAGTGTCCAAACTAACTAGGCAGCAGTGTTGTTCACTGAATTTCTTCCCTGATTTCTGCTTGTTTCAGGTTCTCTACAATGACAAGATGAGGGGGATTGGTAGAGAAAGAGGTGGTATGTACATATTGAAGAAAAGTTTATCAAATAAATAAAGAAGTTTTCATCAGCTACAACCACACAAAACAATAAAGGAGATGGAGTTTTATGGCACAAAAGGTTAGGCCATGCTTCATTTAGTACTATGAAGAACTTATATTTGTTATATAATAAGTCTGTAGATATAGTAGTGAATAATGATTGCCCTGGGTGTCCATTAGCAAAATAAAGTAGGCTGGTATTCCCTAGAAGTATGAGTAGAAGTGAAAATCCTTTATCTCTTTTGCATATGGATGCTTGGGGACCATATAAGTTTGCCACATATGATAGAAAATATTTTTCCTAATAGTTGTGGATGATAATACAAGGTATACTTGGGTACATTTACTTCATTTGAAAAGTGATGTGGTTATGGTATGGAAGAAATTTCTTGCCATGTTACATACTTAGTTTTAGTCTAAAGTGAAGGTAGTTAGAACAGATAATGGCACAAAATTCTTTAATAGGCACATGAATAAATTGTTTGATGCCTATGGTATAGTTCATCAAAATAGTTGTGTTTACTCTCCACAGCAGAATGGAATAGCGGAGAGGAAACACAAGCACATTTTGGATATAGCTAGTCCATTGAAGTTTCAAGCAAATGTCCCTACAAGGTCCTAAGGTGAACGCATTAAAACAACAGTGTATGTAATAAACAGACTGCCTATTGAGTTGCTGAATGGAAAGGCCCCATATAAGCTCCTTCATAACAAATCACCTTCATTATCTCACCTCAGAGTGTTTGGATGCCTTTGCTATGCAACTAACTTTGTTAAGGAAGACAAGTTTTCACCAAGGGCATAAGCAGCTATATTCCTTGGTTATGCAAAGACATAAAAGGCTACAAGCTAATGGATTTAAATACGAACAGTTTCTTCATTTGTAGATATATTATATTCAAAAAGAATATCTTTCCATTTCACAATAGAGAGAGACAAACAACAATTGCAGATGCCCTAGAACGGTCAGAGCCTTTACAAAATTCACATGGCAATATGCCTCAGCAGTCAGAAGTAGTTGTAAACAGTAATTTAAAAAAGCTTCTTGAGGGAAGTGGTATTGAAAACAACGCATGGGCCTATATTGCTAATAATGATATCCCTAGATCATCAAAAACAAATGCAGGCATGTAATATGGAGGAAATGAACATTCACTAGGAGAAGATACAGTTGATGATGCAGATGCAAGTTTAGAGGCAAAAAGTTGTACTGCAGTCCTAGAACAATATTTAATAGTGCAGGAAGATGAAGTGAATCCTCCAACAACTATTGAACAAGAGTTAAATGAGATTCGAAAGTCTAAAAGAACCACAAAGAAACCTATATGGTTACAGGACTATGTGACTACAGCAAGAAGAAGTTCTTCCTATCCTCTGTCAAACTGCCTATCCTATACCAAGTTGACTGATAGGTGCAGAAGTTTTTTGGGTGGAATCTTAGAACTAACATAACCAAAGACCTTCAGTGAAGCATACATGGACAAAAGGTGGGTTGAAGCCATGGAAGCTGAAATCAAAGCTTTGGAGGTCCATAGAACCTGGGATGTTGTTGATCATCCAAAAGGCATAAAGGCTATTGGTTCAAAGTGGGTGTATAATATTAAATACAAAGCAAATGGTGAGGTAAAAAGGTTCAAGGCTAGATTGGTATCCAAGGGTTATAATTAAAGAGAAGGGATGGACTATAACAAAATATTCTCACCAGTTACGAAAATGCTAACTGTGAGATCAGTGATTGCTCGAGCTGCTTCTAAAGGCTGGAATGTATCACAAATGGACGTACACAATGCATTCTTACAAGGGGATCTATATGAAAAAGTGTATATGGAACTTCCTCAGGGCTTTAGGAAACTGGGGGAGACAAAAGTCTGTAAATTGTTGAAGTCATTGTATGGGCTTAAACAAGCCTCACGCCAGTGGAACATTAAGCTCAGTGAAGCACTAACAATTGCAGGATATGTTCAGAGTCTGTATGACTATTCACTGTTTACTAAGAGGAAAGAAGATGACTTTGTAGCAGAGTTGATATATGTGGACGACCTATTGATTACTGAAAATAGTGAGGAGTTCATCAATGAGACCAAAATTGTTCTTCACTAGAAGTTAAAGGTGAAGGATCTTGGTGAACTCAAATATTTTCTGCGAATTGAAGTCATGAGGTCCAAAGTAGGGATATGGTTGAATCAAAGAAAATAATGCCTTCAACTCATTTCTGATTTGTGATTGAGTGGTGCTAAGCCTGTTTCAACTCCAATAGATCTTAACCAAAAATTCACTTCTACCGAGCTTGACAGACATACCGGGACTGCAGGAGATGAAGTTCTGACGGATGCAAATGAATACCAAAGGCCGATTGGTAGACTGATCTATTTGACTATCACACGACCAAATATTGTGTTTGCAATTCAAACTCTCAGGTAGTTCATGCAAGAGCCCATAAAGTCTCAATTGGGATGCTGCTGTGAGAGTGGTCAAAAACCTAAAGCATGAGGTAGTCATGGGAATACTTCTAGGCAGTACATGTGCAAATTGTTTGACATGTTGTTGTGATGCAGATTGGGCAAGTTGTCCAAATACAAGACGGTCTATAACTGGATACTTAGTCACGTTTGGTAATTCACTTATCTCATGGAAGTCCAAGAAGCAGCATACAGTGTCAAGAAGCTATGCAGAATCAGAGTATCGAAGCCTAGCAGCTGTGACAATTGGTTATTGGGACTGTTTGCTAATCTTGAAATGCCCATCAAGCACCCTGTAGCAGTCTATTGTGATAGCAAAGCTGCTCTTCAGATTGCAGCCAATCCTATCTTCCATAAATGTACCAAACACATTGAGATCTACTGCCATTTTGTATGCGACAAGATTAAACAAGGTGTGCTTCACACGCAGTTTGTGGGGACTAAAGATCAGCTAGCTGATCTTCTTACCAGAGGCCTTGGACAGTCTCATCATGCATTCTTTCTAGGCAAGCTTGGAGTGCTCAACATTTTGCACCCTCTAGCTTGAGGGGGAGTGTGAACTACTGTACAGTTAGTGTTAATTGTAGTTAGTCTGTATGTTAGTATAGTTAGTTAACAGCATATTAGTTAGTTGGTTATATGTGGGGCCCAGTAGTTAAGTGGTTGGGGCTAAGTTAATACATATATATGTATATAAAGTGTAACATTTCCACTTTTATAGAATAAGATTCATTTTGCTCTCAACTGCAAATCCCTTCTTCTCTCTCTAGTGTGTATTCTCTGTCTCAAATCCAGTCTCAATTGCTTGTGTGAATCTGGAGATTGAGCTCAGATTCACCAAGCTCACACTTAGCCATAATACATAAGTGTCCTGGTCAGCACCAAATTGAAAAAAGAGTCAGCTAATTAATGGAGTTTGACAAATATAGTTTGAATGAACAATACCTGTAATTTTTCACAGAATGCATATGGGATTGTGTCAATGATTTCAAGTACTAATTAGCAAAAAAAAAAAAATATATTACACGTATAACATAAATCCTGCAAATTCAAGGTCTGAGGTTTTCAACCTAAAAGCCCTCCAATTTCCAATGTAATATGAACGTACCGTGAAGATGAAGTTGTAACCTCGCTTAAGAACATCACCTAAGAACAAAGTTCTTCTCCACATCATCTTGATAAAATCTTCAGACATGTACAGTTTCCCTCCGACAAAATCAACATCGTCCGTTTGGAGCTTGTAGCAATGGAGCCCAAGAAACTTGCACTTTTCTGTACGACGTTTGATCCATCGCAACTATCAACAGGTGTTTTATTAACTCCCCAGTGCTTTCTCCAAGCCAAAAACCATCCAAGAAAATATCCAACAGTGGCTTATCTCCCTCCACGTATGCTTTATTTATAACAGTAACTATTACCGTCTTGTCCTCCGTTGCTGCTCCGGCCAAAGCTAGTTCAAGGTCATCTCCATAGGTTTTTATGTAAGAAAGATTGTTTATTATATTTGAAGGTTGGCATATGGAGTTTCGCAGAGAAAAGAGTGCTAAATTACCGCTTTTACATGAAGGGCTGATGAGGAGAATAAGCAGCAAACCAAAGGTTAGTAGTGCATACAGAATATAGTAACTGTAGTTTTTGATGGGGTTCTTAAAATTCATTGTCATCAGAACGCATGAGGGACTCTAGTTGTGTGGCTAATTAACGCTCCAATTTACATTTTACTTGACATTGGTTTTTACTACTGTTTAGTTTGTTCAACTACATATATAGTGAGGAATCCGAGTGGCTTACTAATCTATTCATTCACAAAATTTGGTACAGTATTCTGTTCAAATTGGAGAAAGAAATATGTTCAAATTGTGTGTCCTACTCTATCAATAGACATTAATTCGTAGTATCTTTTAGTAACTAATTCAGTATCTTATAAATGCCATGTAAATAGTACCGCGTGATAGAACTTCTTTACACTTTAACACTATAACAACAACAACAACCACCCAGTATAATCTCACTTTGTGAAAAGATTTATTCCAATAACCCGACTCGAACCCAGGTCTCTTGCTGAGAGCTGAGTATCCTGACCAACTAAACTATACTTTAACACTAATATTTAAATATCATTTGAATGTACCACGTGGAACTCTTTAGTTTCATGTTAAAGTTCTGGCGAAAGATTTAGAGTCAAGCAAACTTGACTTTCCTCTAATACGAAAACGAGATATTTTATGTGGGAGCGAAAGCTTTTTCTCATTATTTTTATAGTGTTATTACGAAAGGGCACCACCAAGTAGTAGTAGAGATGATTGCTTCCATTACTATAACATAAATCAATTGATTTTCCTGTAAGTGCTCCAACCACGATGTAGGTAAAAACCTAAGAAATGTGTAACTTGTCAAATATAGTGCTATGAGTCAATTATTTACTTTGACTATTTGGATTTGGGGATTACTTATAACACATAGGATGGCTCACCAAAACGTAGCATAGGTTTTAAGGAGTCATCTTGACGTCTTATGACGCGAGGTCACATACTAAAGAGCTTCAAGAGAATTACCTGGACTACTACAATTGAAGATCAAGAAGTGTATTCTGTTGGGAGATAAGCTAAATGGCGTGGAAATGCTTCACAAGTATTTTAACGTGCTTGTAACGATGTTGGAAGACGATCCCGAGTCAATTTGGACTAAGAGCATTCAAACATGGAGTTAAAGAGTTCAGGTATAGATTGTGGAATCCTTTTAAGAATAAGGTCATCAGAAGAAGACCCGTAATCTTCCGAAACTGTTAATGATCAGTCTAAGAAGGCCAAGAAAAAGAATGGTATACTCCAGAACCGTTTCGCAATTCCTTCTACTTGTAATCATCCCACAAGTATAGAAAGTACAATCGAGGAGGTTACCGGTCAGGAAAAGCAACCTAATGAGGTTGTTGAGCAATGGGAACAAGTTGATGATAATGTCGAGCAAGTAGACAACCCTACTCAGGAAGAAGAACAACTTTAAACTCTAAGGAAATCAAAAAGACTAAGGGTAGAGTTATGCAAGTATCCTTCCACAGAGTATGTCCTCATCATTGATAAGGGGAAGCAGGCGAAAAATCTTAAGATGTGTTATCCCATACAGAAAAGAACTGGAACCAGTGGATAAATGACATGCAAGAAGAGTTAGAATCTCTATCGAAGAATGACACGTGCAAGCTGGTCGAACTTCCAAATGGTAAAAACCACTCAGGTGAAAGTGAGTCTTTAAACTAAAGAAAGATGGAAATGGCAAGTTGGTAAAATATAAAGCTCGATTGATGGTTGTTGGCCCAAGTGAAGTTTGTTTTGAAGATTAGAAAAGGAACTCAAGCATGAACCAGGTCCATCCACAGTATACACAGACACGGGCAGATCAACCAAAAGAGATGCATGTGAGGGGAATAATCTTAAATAGTTATATCTGATATCTCCCGATTTAAAAGGTTGCATAATTGATAAGGAGAATGACTCCTTACTCAAAGAGAGCATTATCCAAGATAAGGGAGGAGTTAGAAGTTTAGAACAACTAAAACTCTTCCACCAAGGAAGAGTAACATTAGAACTCTAGTTATTTCTTAATCTACTAACTCTATATATTGCAGGATGTTCTCACTTTATAGGTTGCACAAACGCTAATGTTAAGCATGAGTCAAGAGCAAAATAGCAAGGCATTTTGCAAGCAATTCTTGTGTGATTCAAGTGTGCGAACCTCAAGCTATATGAACCTGATAGAAGAACAAGTTCCAAGTATGTGTCGTTTATTCTAGTTCAATTATAGTAGGTGTTTCCGTACCTTTCAGCTTTATCTAGAAGCAATTGTAATAGATACTTTGAGTATTCAAGTTAGAGTTAACTTGAAGTTGTCGCAACATTTCGAGGCTGGTTTCCACAACGGGATTAGAGTTAATCCTTAAGTTTATAAAGTGTTTTGTAAATGTTGTTTTGGTTCAGTAATTTAGTGAAGTGTTGGGGAAAATCCTACTGAGTAGTAGGTCGTGATTTTTTCACCTTTTGAGCCAGGTGCTTTCCACGTAAAAATACTTGTGTTCTTTAGTTTCTACATTTACTATTTCAACAACAGTAGCTTAAGGAACACTTAGAAGAACCATGTTCTTCTATAATTAGTACACTCAAACATTTAACACCATACAAATCACCCCCTCTCTTGTTTGGTATTGAAGATAAAACATCAATTGATATTAGAGCGTGTTATCCTTGAATAGGCTAACACCTTAAGAAATTATAAAAGATCAGGATGAGTGCACCACCTGGAAACTAGGAAGGGCAATCCACTGCTAGGCGACCACTCTTCAACGGCCAGTACCACTCCTGGTGGAAAAATAGGATGAGAGATCACATCATAGGAGAGGACTACGAGCTACGGGACATTGTCACTGATGGTCCTCTAGCTATCTTGAAGAAAAATGTTAAAGGAGTAGATGTGCCAAAAATAAGAGCTGATTGCACTATCGAGGATCTAAGGAAATGGGAGAAGAACGACAAAGCCAAGAAATGGCTTGTTTAGGGACTTGGTTCAGATGAGTGCAGTAGAATCCAAAGTTGTACCACTACTAAGGAAATTTGGGATACTCTACAAGTGTCTCATGAAAGAACACCTCTAGTGAAGAGGTCCATAGGAACTCTACTGCATTATCAATATGAGAACTTCACCATGAAGGAAGGGAAAACCATTCAAGAGATGTACACAAGGTTCACTACATTGACAATTAAACTAAATTCTCTTGGAAGGATTATTCCTGATGAAGACGAAGTTGAGAAGATTTTGACTATAGTTCTGTTTGTTACTTGGGAGAGCAAAATTACTGTCATCCAGGAATCAAAGAACATTGCCACCCTCAAATTGGATGAGTTAATTTGAAATATTACTGCTTATAGAACTTAGGATGCAAACCATGAAGATGGATGTACCTAAGAAGGAAATAAGAATGGCACTCAGAAGCACTAAATGTTCTGATCTAGAAGATGATAAAATGGCTATGATCACAAAGGACTTCAAGAAGTACCTAAGGAGAGGAAATGGTCCTTCAATAAGTGGAAGCTACAACAAGCCAAAGGTTATTGAAAAGCAAACCAATGAAGGACGCTACTAGTGTGGGAAGACTAATCACCACATAAAGAACTGCCCTCAATGGGAAATTAAATGGAAAGACGAAAGAGCTGAACAAAGGAACAAGTTCAACTCAAGAAAAATAAAGGATTAACAGAGGCTATGGTCGCTACTTGAGGAGAAAGTTAAGATGAAAGCTCAGATGATGAAGTTGGGGATGAACAAGAACTTATGGCAATTGGAGAATCTGATGAGGAAACTGAGGTAAGTGTAATTCATCTCAAAGACAAGATTATTTTTTTGTCTAAAGAAAGGCTATCTGAGTGACTTCTACATCTAATAGTTGAATCTGAGGATGTAAATAATAAAAAGGAACAAATGTCTAAATAATTTGTGATTTTAAAAGCAAAGTGCAAAAACTTGGAACTGAGGGTTAGTGAAGCTATTAGTGAAAATACTGCATTGAAGAACCAGGTTCATGCGCTTTGTTCAAATGTCGTGGAACATAGATCTGAAAATCTAAAACTGAAATTAGGAATAGGTAAGAAGACAACTAATCACACACAACTCACTCTAGAAAAAAATGTAGGTAAATTGAAAGATGAGTTGTATAAGAGAGATAAGAAGGTAAGAATTCTAAAGGAGGATCTAAGCAAGGTCAATCATGAGCTAAACAGAACCAGTAAATGGAACAGGTCCTCCGATGCACTTTCATGGCTACAGGAACATCATAGCAGCAATAGAAGAGGACTTGGCTTTGGGAATTTGCTACCAAAATAGGATCCCAAAAGCAAGTATCTCACACTTCCTGAGAACAAGATTTACACACACAGTGGTAAAATATGTTACTTTTAAAGTGAATACACTGCAAATTAAAAGGCTGGTCAAAGGAACAAAGAATTTGTTCAAGGGAAGAATAGACTACCAAGTTGGGCTAAAAAAATTTAATTCATCCTTTTACCTATAGAAAGGGATTCAAAGTAGTTTGGGTTCTTAAGACTAACCCCTGATTTCCTTTTGCAGGTTCAAGTGAAGGGGAGAAGATAGATATAGTACATGAATAGTGGCTGATCAAAGAACATAACAGGTAACAAGAACTAGTTCATTTAACTTGAGGACCTCAAAGGAGGTAATGTCTCCTTGGAAATGGGAAGAAAGGTGAGATCATTGAGGTTAGAAAGGTAGGTAAGACTGATTCTCACTCTATTGAGAATGTCTACTTGATAGATAGACTGAAGTACAATCTAATAAGTGTATCACAATTGTGTGATAGAGGTAACATGGTATAATTCACTTTTACCAAATACTTTGTGATTAATCTCACAATTGACAAGATAGTTTTGCAGGGAAAAAGAGTGAAAAAATATTGTAGATCTGTCCACACTTTCAGAAAATGAACTCACTTACTTAAGTATATTGGATAATGATCCTCTCCTTTGGAAAGGAGACTTGGACATGCTAGTCTAAGTCAACTCAACAAATTAGTCTTGAAGGACCTGGTGATAAAGCTGCCTAACAACAAGTTCAAGGAAGATAAAGTTTGTGAGGCTTATGCAAGGGGAAGAAGGTAAGGTGCTCTTTTAAATGCAAGAAAATGGTAAGCACCACCAGGACGATGGAACTGGTCCATATGGATCTCTGTAATCAGAGGTGATAATAGATATGTGATGGTGCTTGTTGATGATTATTCTAGGTTTACTTGGATGTTGTTTTTAACATCGAAAGATAAAGCATTTGATGTGTTTACTTCTTTTTTTAGAAAAACTTAAAAACAACTAGGTAATCAACTTGCATCAATTAGGTCTGATCATAGCACTGAATTTGAGAATGCTAAATTTACTGAATTTTGTGATGAGCATGACATAGATCATAATTTTTCTGCTCCTAGGACTCCACAACAAAATGGAGTAGTTGAAATAAAGAATAGAAGATATGGCTAGGACTATGCTTCTTTCTAGTAAAGTGCCCATAGCTTCTGTGTAGACACTGTGAACACTGCATGCTACATCATAAATAGGTACATGACTAGTCCTCTTGTAGATAAGACTCCCTATGAGTTACTTAAAGGGAGAAAACCAAACATATCCCATATTAGGCATTTGGATGCAAGTGCTTTGTGCACAATAATGGCAAAGACTCCCTAGGTAAGTTTGCTCCCAGAAGTGGTGAGGGAGTATTCTTGGGATATTCTTCACATGGTAAAGCTTATAAGGTCTATAAAAAAAAATGTGTGTAGAAGAAAGTGTTCATGTGGTTGTTGATGAAATTAATATTCTTTATGAGAGATAAGAACATGATGATGAAGGAATTGGTGTGGTATGAGACTTAAATGAAACCACAGCCCTGACTGAAGCTGCACCAGAGAAAGGAACAGGTTCTTCTACCCAGGGCAACCTAATAGGGGAAATTAAACAAAGAGCAACTCATCCTCAAACTTCGAGGGAACTAGTCCATGAACTTGTTCCTCAGCAACAAAACTTTGAAGAAACATCTAGGATAACCAGGTGGTTGTGAAACCTTACAAATGCCAAAGTTCTCATCCCATTAAGAACATAATTATCGATCCAACCTCTGTAATCACAACTAGTTCCTCGTTGAAGAATCTTTATGCTTTTGATGCTTTTCTATCTCTTATTGGACCTAAAAATATAGTTGAGGCTTTGTAGGACGCACACTGGGTGAATGCGATACAAGATGAACTCAACTAATTTGAGAGAAGTCGGGTTGGCATCTGGTTCTAAGACCCAAGCATAGATCAATAATAGGCACAAAATAGGTCTTTAGAAACAACGCTGATGAACATGGAACAGTTACAAGGAACAAGGCAAAATTGGTGGTTCAAGGATATAGTGAAAAGAAGGGCATAGATTATAATGAGACATTTGCTCATGTTGCACGATTGGAAGAAATTAGACTTCTCATAGCCTTTTTTTGCTTACATGGAATTAACTCTCCATTTGAATGATGTTAAGAGTGCCTTCCTCAATGGCTAACTAAAGGAAGCAGTGTTTGTTAAGATACCTTCGGGCTTCGAAAGCAAGAAATGTCCTGATCATGTGTACAAGTTTGACAAGGCACTTTATGGGCTCAAGCAAGCTCCAAGAGCATGGTATGAAAAATTATCAAAGTTCCTTCTTGAACATGGCTATAAGAGAGGTAATCTTGACAATACTTTAATCTTGAAGGAAAAAGGTAAAGATCTCTTGGTAGTTCAAATATATGTTGATGATATAATCTTTGGAGAAAATACTGATAAACTAAGGAAAGAATTTGCTAAACTAATGGGGAGTGAATTTAAAATGAGTATGATGGGTGAGCTTAACATCTTTTTAGGCTTAAAAATTAAATAAAATTCAAATGGAACTATGATCCATCAGCAGAAGTATGTAAAAGAGTTGCTTAAAAGGTTTAAAATGGAAAATTCCAATGAAATTGACACTCCTATTGCAACATCCACAAAATTTCATATAGATGAACCTGGTTCATATGAAGTTGTATAGGGGAATGATTGGCTCTTTGTTATATCTCACTTCTATCAGATCTGACATTGTCTTCAATGTAGGCCTTTGTGCTAGATTTCAAGCAAATCCAAAGGAGTTTCACTTGACTGCTGTCACGAGGATCTTGAGATACATAAAAGGCACCACTGACCTTTGTCTATGGTATCCAAAATGTAGTAATTTTAACTTAGTGGGATATGTTGATGCTGATTATGTAGGTTTTCTTGTGGATAGAAAGAGCACCTCAGGTATGACACACTTTTTTGGCTCATGTCTTGTGTATTGGGCCACCAAAATGCAAAATTTTGTGGTCTTATCTACTGCTGAAGCTGAATATGTTATTGTTGCCTCATGTTGTGCTCAATTGCTGTCGATCAAACAACAATTAATGGATTTTAGAATTGATGTAGGTTGTATACCCATATTTTGTAATAATACTAGTGCAATTAGTATGACCAAGAACTCGGTTCATCATAAGAGAACTAAGCATATAGATGTTAGGCATCACTTTTTGAGGGACAACTATAGGAAAGGGTTGATGATTGTGGAATTTTGTGCTACTTACAAAAAAATAGCTGACATCTTCACAAAAAGTCTAAGTAGAGATCACTTTGAAAGGAACAAGTTAGATTTAGGGATGATTAAGATCACATGAAAAGAACCTTTTATATCTCAAAAATTAGTTAGAAAAATTGTGAATTTTGGTACATGATTAGGTTAGATTTTGCTTAGTACCATACTTTTATTAGTATACTCATGTGCCATGTGTTGAAATGAATCACTAATCTCTAGTGTTATTATTTCTATTTTCTTGAAAAATTCAGACTTACACGAGAGATTTTTCAGTGAAGAACCTGGTTCATCGAGCTAATTTGGTATGTATTCTCCATTATGCATAATGTAAAATAATTATATTTGGATCATGATTAAGAGAAGAGTCCCATTTAATCCTAAATCTTTATAATTATCCATTACAAAAATGGACCAATTTCATTCAAAAGAGGAGTCCTGTTACACCTCATATTTTCGTACATGAAAATATGCCATAAATAAATTAATGAGAGCCCGTAAGTGAGATGTCATGTCCCGCAGTTCTACATTACGATGATGTTGCACCCAGTAGTGTTGTACGTTGAGTTTGTCATAAGGTAGCTGACATCAATCCAAGGAAAAGATTATTTGGAAATTATAAGGATTATGCTATTTCAAACTCGTAATAAGTAAACTCGTAAAGGTGAAAGGGGAAGCAAGTCAAAGAAAATAAATTTTCGTCAAAGTTTAGCATGTTGGGATAAAATATGGATCAAGCTAAAATAATCGGTATTTATGGCCTCGTACCATATAAGGTACCACATGATCATAATCGTAAGGTGTATAAGGTATGTGAAAAGTAGGTAATATTTTAAGTAAGTGGGAATAATTCTCAATTTTACGAGTAATTGATTAATTACTAAGTAACGGGATATTACCTAATTAATTGGGGATATATTTGGATAAGATTAAACACCACCCCACTCCCACGTGGCATCAAGCCACTTCCTAAGAATATGACTCTTAGCCTTGGTTAAATAGGTGGCAATCTAATTTGTTGTATACAAAACATTTTATACAATCAAAAGACTCCACCAACGTCCAAGAATGTAAGTGGAGTTTTGGGTTTTCTTCTTTGGTAAAAGTTGATACAAATTTCCTATTTTACTTTCCATTGATATGGCTAGACCATTCTTGTTCATTAAACAAGCATTTAACCAAGTACTGTCATCAGTGTGCTCTTAAAACCTATATTTTCTTGGTAAGAAAGAATCGCACAAATCATGTATCTCAGAGAGGCAAATTAGCTTCAGATTTCTTTATGCCTCTTTTTATACACAAACGAATGTGGGTTCCTCCTCGTAATCACCAGGAATACACAACTTCATTCAAGTGACGTGGAATAATTTTGAAAGCTGAAATTATAGCCAAAGAAGATGCAATGGGATTTTGCGATTATAGGGGAGTACAGTGCAATTTTTCTTAAGAATATCATACGGATTTTTTTCTTACTTCGATCCACTGTTACATGTTTTCGAAATTGATGTGTGTTGGGAGGATTGTCAAGAGAATCAACTTAGGTATGTTAAGGCTATCCCTTCTTTCTTTTGGCATGTTCTATACGACACAAACAAAACTTGCAAATGCACAAATTCCATGAATGACTCTATTCGTAGAAGTATTAGAGATATCTATGTTCTTGAATTTCCATTTATCATAATATTTTATCATTTGTTCATGAGTATCAAAAAAATATGAAAGTTAAAAAGAGTTTACTTTATGATATTACTCAACGGCAAAATGATCTTATAATATTCTGAAAAGATTTTATTAACGTAATTTTCATACATTGCATTCATGTACATTGACCCGTGACCAGATGGTGTTATATACGCGTATATATGTATCATGTATGTATGTATATATGTATATGGGATATGGGAAAGGTTATGGTGTTATATACACACCACCACCCGATCAGCTGTTATACGTTGACGATTTTCCCACAATTGCCGAGATGATATGATGGGATGCCCTCAGAGGATTTATGAAAAACACATGTACCTATACACAACATGACATTCATATGCATATACATGACATTATAAGTATTTCGTGATTTATAGATCTATCCAGACTTGTAGGTTGAGTCATTTGCTCTATATTTCTTCCATGTCTGTTATGTACTTATTCATGTGCCTTACATACGTAGTATATTATTCATATTGACGTCCCTTTTTGCCTAGGGATGATGCGTTTCATGCTCGCATGTCCCGATAGACAGGTCGAGAGCCCTCCAAGTAGGCTATCAGTTCAACGGAAGATATTGGTGCGCTCCATTTGCTTCGGAGTTGCTTGTTTGGTTAGTATGATTTAGACGTATATTTTTTGGTCTGGCGTGACTCTGTCCCCAACTTTATGATATTTATGTACTCTTAGAGGTTTGTAAATATATATCGTATACATGAAGGATTGTACGGCCTTGTCGGCCTATGTTTTGATTTTATAAACGATCATGTTGGCCCATTAGGCCTGTATGTCACGTGTACGTGATGATGTAATAATAAAGATACGTTACATTCATACTCGGTTGAGTAAGGTACCGGGTGCCCGTTGCGGCCCATCGGTTCAGTTCTTGACAAGTCCAAACCGCATTAAGTGCCTAGATTCTAGGGCCTCTACAACGTCTTTTCAAAACTGAAATTCAGTTTGATTACACTTTTGCAAGACTGTCGTTACTCAATTAGACACTCCTCTTTTAATCTATTAGGCTTTATTTGTTTCTTCACTTCTAAATCTTCAAGACATCAAAATTTTCTCCAACTTCTCTCATCTACCTAACACACTGAAACTCTTTTTCTTACACCCAAACACAAAAATGGCCAACACTTCTGAGAATTCCTCATCGCCACCTAAGGAAACCACTTCCACACCTTCTATCACTTCTTCAACAACTCCAACATCTAAGAAAAGTAGGGTAAAAATGATGGCTCACAAGGTTGTCACTGGTGGTGAGCAAATCAAGAAAGTAAACGAAAAATTGAAAGTAGGTAGGGAAGAAGAAACCTAGAAATCTGATGAATCGTTCAAATCTACTACTGAGAGGGAAAAAATAGTTTCTTTCGAGATTGAACATGTAAAACTGGCCCTAAAGTTACTCTTGAAACTATCTCTGAGGTTGCTACAAACTTGGAGTACAGGTTTAGGATGGTAGGATCTATAACAAGTATTGAAACTACTAAGTCTGGAAGGGTTGGTGGTAAAAATAAAGAAGGAAAAGAAAAAGAGAGTGAGGGTTCTTAGAGTATTATGAGGGGAAAGGGAAAAAGAGTGGTTTATTCTTCATCTGTGCCTGTTAGTCTAACCAAAGAAACATGTGCAATAGTTCTTTGGGGAGAGGAATCTGCTGGAATAGAGGAGAGCATGAGGAAAACAGGGGGAAGTGGGTCTGGCGAAGCTGCTGAAGGGCTGGTTCAACTTGTGAAAAGTGTAGATGAACTTGTTCCATCTGAATAGAAAACCCTCGCAGACATACTGAAAAGAGTTACCGAGAGTTATAATCAAAAGAAGAAAGTAAGTTCAAAGGCTAAAACTCCTAGAACTACTAGAGCAAACAAGAAAAGGAAGGCAGCCTCTTCTATTCCTATATAAATTCCTCCCACAAGAGAAAGAGCTACAAGGAGTCACAAGCAGCAGAGTGAGGTAAAATTGGATAAACCTTAGGAGAAAGTAGAAGAAAAGTAGCTGCTAAGGGAAAGAAGAATTTGTGTGATCCTATTGAGGCTGTTGAAATTAATGAGATGGACCTGGTCCTTCGAGAAGAAGTGGAGGTTTTGACTCCTAAAGCTAAGAAAGCCAAGAATTCCACAAAGAAGTCTATTCAAAGTCAAAGTATATTGAACCATACACTTTGGCTAAAAAAAACTAGGTCTACTGTGAAATCAAGAAAGGTGAAAATGTGGAGGAAGAAGAATGGAGTGCAGAGGAAGAAGAAGATGATTATGATATTGAGAAAGACAAGATGGTCAAATTTGGAAAGAGAAGATCTTGAAAGGCAGATTCCTCTGGTACTTGGAGGAGGAAGTAATACTGATTCTTTTGGAGAAGTTACAGTTGTAAGGCTAGAAGAACATGGTCCTTCATATGGATGGCATGCTGGCCAGAAATGAAATTGTAGAGTTTACGACCAATTATGATATAAAATATGGAAGGGTCACCAGTGTGGTAAAAGGAGTGAAAGTCATTTTTGATGCAAAGAAGCTGGGAGAGATCTTGGGTGAACCTGCTGAAGGGTACAGTGACTATACGAAGCTCAAATGGCCAAGATTATAAAATCTCCCTACTTCCCTTGCCATTACCAGAAAATTCAGTGACAATGAAGAGGAACTTGAGCCCAAGGCTGTCTACAAAAGTGAGATGAAGCCACCCCACAAAATATTGTTCGAATTTGTAAACAAATGTGTGCTACTAAGGCAGAAAAGGAGTCATATGGCAACATTCAAGGACCTGTTCCTTATGGAATATTTGGACAGTGGGAGGCAAATCAATTGGCCTGGATTTATAATCCATCTTCTCGATAGGGTTCTAAATGGCACCAAGACTCATGCCATACCCTATGTCTTTATTCTCACTATTGTACTTCCACACTTCAAGGTACCCATCAACAAATGGGAGGTTGGTACAAGCAAGATCATTTTAGGGAAAACACTCTAACTGTTTGTGACTATGAAGTCCAGACTACTCCCAAAGAACTTGGTTCATCCAAGAAGGTACTAGTAAACAGAAAAGTGCGAGCTTTGGTGCAAAAAAGTGGGGCTAAGGATGCTAAGATTGATTGGCTAAAGAAGGGGTTGGAAGAGGTGGAGATTGAGAGAGATGCTCTTAGATCTGAGCTGACAAAAGAAAAGGATAAGAATGATGGTATTCTTAAATACATGCTAAAACTGCTCCAAGCCAAAAACCAAGAACCTGGTCCTTCCTAGCCATAAGCCTCCTAGGCTAGTGTAGATCAACCAGTGACCCAGCTAGGAATATTTTTGTTTCTTTTTGTAATGATCCAATGTTTTTATTTCTTTTTATGCTTTGTGTGAGGATCTTATCAGTCAATGAAATTCACTGTCTTATGCTCTAACTGTTTGTTGATATCTCTTAGATGGCTAATATCCTTAGATTGATTGATGATATTGGACTCCATGATAGCATTTGAAGTAGCTCTAGTGGCCACGAGTAATTTTTATTAAAATCTTGTTATCTCACATAAATTATGTAAATTTTTAATGATGCCAAAAAGGGGAAGATAGGTTGTGTTTTTACTTTGAATTGTGATGTTTATAACCTATGAACCTAGTCCTTGATGACTAGTAGATTTAAGAAGGAAAAATGTTCTAATCTTGTATTGATTTTGAGCTAAGTTGAACAGGCTCTACGCTTATGAAAAACACAAAAAATTTTAACATAAAAAGGGGAAATTTGTTAGCCCAAGTGAAGTTTATTTTGAAGATTGACAAAGGAACTCAAGCATGAACCAAGTTCATCCACAGTATACACAGACACGTGCAAATTCAAGCACAAGGGATGCACGTGAGGTAGATAAGCTTAAATACTTATATCTGATATCTCCCGATCGAAAAAATTTCATAATTGATAAGGAGAAGGACTCCTTACTAAAAAATAACACAATCCAAATAATGGAGGAGTTAGAAGTTGAGAACAACAAGAATTCTTCCACCAAGGAAGAATAATGTTCGAACTCTAGTTATTTCTTAATCTACTAACTCTATATATTGCAGGATGGTCACACTTTACAGGTGTGCACAAATGTGAAGTTAAACGTGAGTTGAGAGCAAAATAGAATGGCATTTTGCGAGCAATTCTTATGTGATTCAAGTGTGCAAAACTGAAGCTACATGAATCTGATAAAAGAATCAGTTCCAAGTGTCTGTCTTTTATTCTAGTTCAATTGTAGTAGGTATTAAAAATATTGTACCTTTCAGCTTTATCTAGAAGCAATTGTAATAGGTACTTTGAGTATTCAAGTTAGAGTTAACTTGAAGTTGTCAACAGTTAGAGGTTGTTTGCCACAATGTGATTAGAGCTAATCCTTAGGTTTATAAAGTGTTTGTAAATGTTGTTTTGGCTAAGTTCTTTAGTGAAGTATTGGCGAAAATCTTACTGAGTAGTAGGTCATTGGTTTTTTCACCTTTTGAGCCAGGTGTTTTCCACGTAAAAATACATGTGTTCTTTACTTTTCAAATTTATTATTTCAACAATAGTAGGTTAAAGAACACTTTGAAGAACCATGTTCTTCTATAAACAGTACACTCGAAAAATTGGACACCACACAAATAACCCCCCTCTCATGTGTGGTACTGAAGTTAAAAAAATCAATGGTAAAATACTTCAAACAGAAAAAGATATTGATTTCGATGAAATGTTCTCACTTGCGATCAAAATAACTTCTATTCAAATAATTTTCAGTGTAGCAACTAGTCTAGATCTTGAAGTGGAGCAGTTGGACGCATTACTAGAATAATGTTAATTACCGACAGAAATTTGTGACTAAATAAATATTTTAAAAGGCAGGGCCATGAGGGGAATCAAAGTCAACCTTCCACTATGAAATGAAGGAAGAAAACTGTTTTATCACGGACGAGGCATAAGCCCTGAGATATAAGTCCCATGGATCTTGAAATTTTACTAATTTCAAGAATTTAAGATAGTATAAAATAAAAATAATTATCAAAATTACATTAAAATCACAAAATCATAACAAATAATATATTTAAAATATTTAAAAATTATAATTCAACGATGAATAATACGAAAAGTATGATATATATCATAATATGCAAATTAACTTGTAACGACCCGACTGGTTGTTTTGCTTTCTAGAACCCCATTTCCCTAAATAAGACTTCCCATACTTGCTTTTTCTGATTTATGATTTGCGGGGATGGCTGGTTCGGGATTTGGAAGAGTTTGGGTTGAAATCAGAACACTTGGTTCCTTAAGATTGGCTTAAAAGGCCAAGTTTGACTTCGATCAACATTTTAAGTAAACGACCTCAGAATTGTGATTTGAAGGCTCCAACGAGTTTGTATGATGATTTCGGACTTGGGCGTATGTCCGGCTCGGGTTTGGATGACCCGGGAGCATTTTGGATCCTAATAGTGGAAGTTGACTCCTTAAGGATTTAGAAGTTCTTAAATATTTAGATTGGAGCGGGTTTTTATGCTATGGAGGTCCGAATAGAATTCCAAGATTGGGAACAGTTCCATATTATCATTTTATCCTTGCACGTAAAATTTGGTGTCAATCCGAGTAGTATAAGTATGTTTCGTCACATTGGATGAAAATTGAAGAACTTGAAGTTCATAAGTTTGATTCATTGGTTTTAGGGGGGTGATCTTAGATTTAGCATTGTTTAGGGCGTTACGAGGGTTTGAGAAAGTGCATTTTACGATTTCAAACTTGTCGGTATATTCGGCGGGGCCAGGGGGTCCTGAGCACCATTCAGATGAGGCTAGAGTTGAGTAGGCAAACTTTAGAATGAGCTTAAGCAACAGATTATTGTCATAACTGCACCTACAATCGAACAGTCGCAGGTGCGAGATCGAAGAAGCAGTCGAGCCTTTCTAGGTGCAGACAAGGGGAGGAGCCCAGAAACTGCAGATGCAGCTCCTCTTCTGTAGAAGTGGAACCGCATGAGCAGCCCCCAGACCGCAGAAGCGGTCCCAGCCATCCCGGTCCAACTCCGAAGATGCGGACCTTCAATCGTAGAAGCGAGACCACAGATGCGGTCCTCTAACCGCAAGTGCGGAAATTGTAGAAGGCAGTGCCTTTATTTAATACGGGAAATGTGTCATTTTTGATGCATTTCATTCAATTCTTGGGCGATTTTCGGAGCTTCCAAAGTGGGGATTGCGGCCTAGCATTGTGAGGTAAGTTATTACTACATAATGTGAGTTTAATACATAGTTTAGGGATAGATTACACCTTGTAAATTAGTGAAAATTGGGGGTTTAGAGTAAAACCTAGGGTTTTGATAAAAAATAAGATTTTACCATGAAATTTGTTATGGAATAAAGTAAAAATTATATATTCTTAATCCATAGGTTATGGGGAACAACTTCCCTCGAGAATTTTTGGAATCCGGGCACATGGGGCTGGGGGTTGGATTTTACGTAACTTTTATTTATGGTTGGAAAATTACTTTAATAGTTAGAATACGAACTCTCGAGTGTGTATTGATTAGTTCTTACCCCGTTTGATTAGTTTTGGATCGTTCGGCTCCGAATTGAGGATTTTAGCACGTTCTTGCTATTGAAAGTGTCATGCCCCAAGTCGAGGAACACGACCGGCGCCTCACCGGGTAGCCCCAGTCAAGCGGACCTAGCTGCCTTTCCTAACCCACGAACTACCCCTTGTTTTCCTTATTCAATATTCCAAGAACTAGCCATATAATTAATTTAGAACACCTTTTTCAAAATATACATACATAATAGTTAGCGAAATTACCAATTCATTGCCCAACAAATGAAACCTGGATATACATAAGCTTCTAACCGACATCCACTGTCTACGGAGCCTCTAAAGATACAACGGGATAATACAGTACTTGCCGGTAACAAGGCTCCGGCTATACCTTACACAAAACCAAAATAAGACTCCGGAATAGAGGCGGCATGAGCCATGCAGGGCCCCGAGAGGAAAGGGGCTCACCAATACGGCCGATGGACGATGAAGGAGTGCTACTGCCGACGAACTGGAGTACCTGCTACGGATCCACATACAATAATAATACGAATGTAGCGCCCCCGGAAAAAGGGACGTCAGTACACTGAAATTGTACTGGTATGTATGAACAAACTTTGCACCAAGTAAACTCGAGCCATAGACAAGTAAGTAACAATAACAGAAACAACGATCAAATCCATAAAGAAAGAACAATCAAGCCAAAGAGGTTTTACAAACTCTCCCGTTTCCCCTTCCACATTTCCACATCAATAAATTTCACATTTTTTCTCATATTTTCATTTCAGCAGTGATTTCGATCACTTTCCACCCTTATTACCTCGGCCACCCTTATTACCTCGGCCACCCTTATCACCACAACCCGCCCCTTATTACTTCGCATTGCGGCGCGCAACCCGATCCCACCGTACAGTTTCAATTCACAAACAATCACAACAACAACAATGAACAATTCACAAAGATCACAACAACACTTCTTAAGGAGTAGCAACAATAATTTACAAGTGTTTCCATAACCATCAATACTATTTCCGTCATATTCCACAATTCACAAGTGTTTCAC
>MU725366.1:28130-39169 GCA_026770625.1 Nicotiana glauca
GTTTGCCTTCCCTGGATGGTACAAAATGTTCATGTAATAATCCTTGAGCAATTCTAACCACTGTCGCCGCCTTAAATTCAGTTCCTTCTGCTTGAACAAATACTGGAGACTCTTGTGGTCTGAGAACAAATCCATATGGACCCCATAAAGATAATGCCGCCATATTTTCAAAGCAAACACAACTGCCGCAAGCTCCAAATCATGTGTCGGATAATTCTTCTCGTGATTCTTGAGCTGCCTCGAAGCATACGCTATAACCTTCCCATGTTGCATCAACACACACCCCAAACCAACCCTGGAGGCATCGTAATAAACCACCAATCCTTCCGTGCCTTCTGGCAAGGCCAATATTGGCTCCGAGGTCAACCTTGACTTCAGTTCCTGAAAACTTTTCTCACAAGCGTCGGACCATTGGAACTTAGCTGCTTTCTATGTCAATTTAGTCAATGGGGAGGCAAGGGTCGAGAATCCCTCCACAAACCTCCGATAATACCCTGCTAAACCCAAGAAGCTACGAATCTCCGTCGGGGTCGTGGGTCTAGGCCAATCCTTCACTGCTGCAATCTTCTGGCGGTCTACCTGAATCCCTTCACTGGAAACAACATGACCCAAAAAGGTAACAAACTTCAACCTAAACTCACATTTCGAAAATTTAGCATACAATTGGTGCTGACGAAGAGTCTGCAATACTACTCTGAGGTGAATGGCATGATCCTCCCTGCTTCGCGAATAAACGAGGATGTCGTCAATGAAAACAATCACAAAGGAATCTAGAAATGGCTTGAAAACCCGATTCATAAGGTCCATGAAAGCTGTCGGGGCGTTGGTTAGCCCAAAAGAGATGACCAAGAATTCAAAGTGACCATAGCGGGTTCTGAAGGCGGTCTTAGGAATGTCCTGCTCTCTGATCTTCAATTGGTGATACCCGAACAGCAGATCAATTTTAGAGAAGAACTTTGCACCTTGCAATTGGTCGAACAAATCATCTATCCGAGAAAAAGGATATTTATTCTTGATGGTGACTTTGTTAAGCTGCCGATAATCAATGCACATCCGAAGCGACCTATCTTTCTTTCTGACAAAAAGAACCGGAGCACCCCATGGCGACACACTCGGTCGTATGAACCCCTTCTTTAATAAATCCTTCAGCTGCTCCTTTAACTCTCTTAACTCTTCTAGCGCCAGTCTGTATGGTGGAATGGATATTGGCTGAGTATCTGGCAATACATCAATCCCGAAATCAATCTCCCTATCTGGCAAAATCCCTGAAAGCTCATCCGGAAACACTTCAAGAAACTCATTCACAACTGGCACGGACTTGGGGATAGACACTTCTGAAGTGGTGTCCGCCACCCGGACCAAATGATAGATACACCCCTTCTTAATCATCTTCGAAGCCTTAAGGTAGGAAATAACCCTACCCTTTGGCACCATACCATTTCCTTTCCACTCAATAACCGGCTCGTTAGGGAACTCGAGTCTCATGACTCTCGTGCGACAGTCAAGTTTGGCAAAGCCCGAATAAAGCCAGTTCATCCCCATGATTACATCAAAATCTACCATTCCAAGCTCAATAAGATCGGCCGTGGTAACACGACCGCACACCGTGACAACACAATTCCTATAAACTCGTGAGGCTATAATAGAATCACCAACCGGAGTCGATACAGAGAACGACTCATGAAGTTGTTCGGGCTCTATCCCAAAACTTGAAGCAATAAATGGGGTGACATAGGACAAAGAGGACCCCGAATCAATAAGAGCATAACAATCAATGGTCTGAACAGAAAAGATACCTGTAACAAAATCTGGAGAAGCCTCAGCACTCTGGCGACCACTCAAAGCATAGAACGGGCTAGGTCCACCCCTAGCTGCACCGCGCCCTGCTGGAGCTGGAGGACGCATTGATGATGTAGCAATTGAAGAATCGGATGACTGGGCAGATCCCCTACCCATACCCTGACTGGGCGCATGGCAGTCCCGCTGGATGTGACCTCTCATCCCGTACCTATAACATACCGGGATATCCAAATAGCAAGTCTCTGTATGGAATCTCCCATATTTAGGGCATGTAGTTCCCCCCTGTTGTTGAGACCTCACTCCTGGACGACCGGACTGACGGGACCTCCTACTGTCTAAACCTGGTCTGGAATGACTGCTCTGCTGATAACTGTGCACAGATGGCGGTGCACTCGCCGAGGATTGAGGACCTCAAATTCAGTGGCACGGGCTGCTATTGTCTTGGGAGGCAAGAAGTGGTCCATAAAGGCATCTACAAACTCATCCCATCTAACCGGAGGTCTTTCCTCCTCACGGGAATCCTCCTACATCTCAAACCACGAACGTGCTGCTCCCCTCAACCTGTATGAAGCCAACTCAACCCCCTCTATCTCTGTAGCCTTCATCACTCGAAGGGTCTTATACATCTCATCAAGGAAATCCTGCGGATCGGCCTCTGGGTCTGTGCCTGAGAATTCTGGAGGGGCCAATCACAAAAACTGGTGGACTCTGGAGCTGGCAGAATCTCCCTGTCCGCTGGAGGACACAGGGGCGTCATGAGATCTCTGAGCCTGGGCGGCCACTAAATGGGTCAACATACGGATGGCTCCTCTAAGGTCCCCATCAGAAACCCCGGGACCGGAAGCTAGAACAGTATTAGAATCAGGAATATCGGTGGGAGGGATGGTGGCACCCTCTGCCGCAGCTGGAACAGGAATGCTTGGATCTGGAATAGATGGGCTGGGGAGATTCAAGGCCGGGGAGTCACTCTCACCCACGGCATCAGGTTCATGATTCACGGCCACACTCGGGGTGGCGTCGGCCCCAAGGCCGAGTCTAGCTTTCTTCTTAGGTGTCATTTCTGAAAATTTCGGAACAGAGCACGAGTTAGACATAAATACTTCCACTTTTCACTTCACCGCACGATATAGAATAACAAATAAGAGGGTAAATTCCTAAATGTCCATACAGCCCCCTACTTATAGATGTGGTCGACAATACACCGATAAGAAGGGCTCTACTAGACACGGCTCCGAGAAATCCTAGGACTTTAAAACCTTACGCTCTGATACCAAGTTTGTCACGCCCCAAGTCGAGGAACATGACCGGCGCCTGACCGAGTAGCACCAGCCAAGCAGACCTGGCTGCCTTTCCTAACCCACGAGCTACCCCTTGTTTTCCTTATTCAATATTCCAAGAACTAGCCATATAATTAATTTAGAACACCTTTTTCAAAACATACATACATAATAGTTAGTGAAATTACCAATTCGTTGCCCAACAAATGAAACCTGGATATACATAAGCTTCTAACCCACATCCACTGTCTACGGAGCCTCTAAAGATACAACGGGATAAAAACAGTACTTGCCGATAACAAGGCTCCGGTTATACCTTACACAAAACCAAAATAAGACTCCGGAATAGAGGCGGCGTGAGCCATGCAGGGCCCCGAGAGGAAAGGGGCTCACCAACGTGGACGATGGATGATAAAGGAGTGCTACCGCCGACGAACTGGAGTATCTGCTATGGATCCACCTACAATCATAACACGAATGTAGCACCCCCGGAAAAAGGGATGTCAGTACACTGGAATTATACTGGTATGTATGAACAAACTTTGCACCAAGTAAACTCGAGCCATAGACAAGTAAGTAACAGTAACAGAAACAACGATCAAATCCATAAAGAAAGAACAATCAAGCCAAACAAGTTTTACAAACTCTCCCGTTTCCCCTTCCACATTTCCACATCAATAGATTTCGCATTTTTTCTCATATTTTCATTTACGCTGTGATTTCGATCACTTTCCACCCTTATTACCTCGGCCACCCTTATTACCTCGGCCACCCTTATCACCACAACCGCACCTTATTACTTCGCATTGCGGCGCGCAACCCGATCCCACCATACATTTTCAATTCACAAACAATCACAACAACAACAATGAACAATTCACAAAGATCACAACAACACTTCTTAAGGAGTAGCAACAATAATTTACAAGTGTTTCCATAACCATCAATACTATTTTCGTCATATTCCACAATTCACAAGTGTTTCACGTTACAACAATACTTGCCCACAATAAGCCATAGATGTTAATATCACCATTATTCCAGTCCCATCACTTACAATTTCCTTACGTTATTTGTTTCTCAGCTAATACCACATATCATAATCACAACTATGCAAATCACATTTCACAATTTACCCACGTGGATGTCACATACCAAACATTTGGACACCAACAAGGCAATTTTACAAGGTCAAGGTTAGCCATACATACCTGGAGCCGAATTCCCTTTTAATTTCTACTTCCAACTTCACCAAAAGCCTAGCAACGTCAATTTAGTGCACAAATTAATACATATTTCTTAGAATCAAAGTTCACACTCACTACCCAAACACATTTAGGTTATCAACCCTTATTTACACAATTCTTTACTCCCTCCCAACTACTCTTACTAGATTTTAGGTTTTAATAAACATGCATGAGTGTTTCAACCCCTATTATCAAGAACTAATGCATGAGACTTTCCCCCTCTCAATAAATCTGAAAGTCCATGAAAATGGGGTAGGGATTTTACCTGTAGAAATGGAGATGAAGATACTTTCTTTAAAATTTCCCGGACCAGATACTTTGAGGAACAAATTTTGAAGAAGATGAACTTTCTCTCAAGAACCCCTCCTCCCTCTCTCTTGTTTTTGCTCAGAAAAGTGGTTAAAATGAGGGGTTAGGGTGTTTTATTAGAAAGGGGGTCGGGTTGAAAAATTAAAAAAATTGGAGCCCGAGCAAAATCTGCGGTCGCATTCTGCGATCGCAGAATCGAAATGCGGTCCGCATATTGGACCGCAGAAGTGCCCTCAAAACTCTGAAGGGTCTGCTTGGGTCTGCAACAGGAATGCGGTCCGCATTCCTGTTATGCTGTCGCATTTTGCACCGCAGAATTGACCTCAACAAATCCTTAAGGAATTTATGCGACGATTATGCGTTCCGCATATTGATTATGCGATCGCATAATGGAACGTATTTTTAACTTCAATTTTGACAATTCTTCTGCTTCACTCTGCGGCAGATATGCGGTCCGCATAGCTGATCTGCGACCGCATTCTGGACCGCAAAAATGGAAATTTTCTGGAAAATTGATTCTTTTGATTTTTAAAAGCTTAGATCACTACCAAGGATCCGAACCGCGGCGAGCTTCCTAACACATATTCGGAGTCAACACCACGAGTTACTAAGTTTTGAGACCAAAAATTATTTACGGGGCCTTACAGAAAGTAAGCTTTGGAGCAAGGTGAGTCTCTTTTCTAACTTGTAAGAGAAAATTTTCCCCATAGGAGAAATAATTGAATATTTGCCACTAATTTCGGGGGCTACGTATGCACGAGGTGACGAGATTCCTTGCGTAGATACTATTATGCTTAAGCCCGGATAGTCTAGGATCCAAAGCATACTTTAATTGTTGTTTTTGTAACTCTATTGTGAATTCAAATTTTGTAAATCATATTGAACTTGGAAAATGGATTTCTTGAGAGCTAAACATCGTTTTCTTGACCATTGAAGATAAACTTGACATTTCTTTGGATAATTGCCTTCAAAATAAAAATATTGATTGATTGTTTGATGTGTTTAACTATGATTGACCGCGCTGCATGTATGATTCGTGAGCGGGGTAATAGATGCATCTATGGTTCATGCCGTTCGACCCTCCGGCTGTGCATATTTTGTTTTTATGTTGGATCGGGCTGTACGACCTCGACATTATTTGCGCATGCTACTTGCCTGGTACTTTATGTGATTTGAACGGCCTAAAATGCCTTGGAATATGGATTGTTAACTGAAATTTTATCTATGAAAAAGCTTGTCACTTCCTGTTATTAACTGTTATTTATTTATGGCATTTATGCTTAGCATAACGCTTAAATTATGTTATTATTGACCCTAGTATATGTCAAGTCGACCCCTCGTCACTACTTCTTCGAGGTTAGACTAGATACTTACTGGGTACATGTTATTTATGTACTCATGCTATCCTTCTATACTTAAATGTACAGGATCCGAGGCTGGTACATCAAGCTACCAGTCTGGTACGCGTTTTTTGATACTTGATCGAGATCTCACGGTGAGCCTCCCCTTATGAGCCATTCAATAGCATACCAGAGTTTCTCTTCTTTTGTTATTATGATGTACTGTCTATTTTGTTTTAGACAATAGGATAGTGGTATTCTTTTTTTTGTACATTCTACTAGTTGCCCTAGTACATATGACACTTGTTCCTGGCACACACTATAGACTATTATTTTAGGATGTAACTATATTATTACGAACTTGTTAATTATTAACTATTTAAAAACTTAGCTGTTAAGAAAAATGATGAGGTTATTTTTGGTAAATTGATAAGAACTCACTAGTTGAATTATGGTTGGCTTTACTGGCATCGGTGTCGGGCGCCATCATGATCTATGATGCAATTTGGGTAGTGACAACATGGTATTAGAGCACTAGGTTCACCTAGGTCTCACAAATCATGGGCAAACCTAATAGAGACTTGACGATCGGCACGGAGACGTCTGTATTTATCTTCGAGAGGTTATAGGGTGTTTGGAAACTACTCTTTATTCATCTTCAATCGTGCAGGTTATGGTATACTACATTTATTTCTTTTATTCTCTCATAGATGGTGAGGACGCGCACGGCAGACGTTCCAGACCCGGGAGGAGCTGCTTTCCCCATCGCTAGAAACCGAGGGAGGGAACCTGCCCGAGTTAAGGCATGAGGGCATCCCGGAGTCTATCCCAATTGCACCACCGTTGGATCCTGCAGGGGATCCTATTATTGAGGAGCAGGACAAGGTGCCCACAGCTGAGCCTACCCCGACAGACTTTATCACAGCACCAGGTTTCCAGGAGGTCGTGGGACATATGTCGCGGTTCATGGATACGATGAATTGGGCTGGTTTATTTCCAGCAGACCCAGCTACATCTCAGACAGCAGGGGAGCAGAGACCCCTACATCTAAGGCTCCTAGTCATGCAGTTGCAGTGTATCAGACTATGGGTGCACTACCCACAGATGGTGTTCAGCCAATTGCTACAGTTGTACCCGAGCCTAGACCGGTTGTGGACGGTGATCCATAGAAGTTAATGGACTGATGGGCTAAGCTACAGCCTCCTATCTTCAGAGGTGAGCATTATGAGGATGCCCAGGATTTTGTTGATAGGTTGATTGACAGACTGCACAATATAAGGATATTGGAGTCTCATGGGGTTGACTTCACTACATTCTAGATGGTTGGTAGGGTCAATAGATGGTGGCAGTCTTATGTACAAAGCATGCTAGTGGGTTGTCCTCCCATTAGTTAGGGTCAGTTCACACAGCTTTTCCTGGATAGGTATATACCACCCTCTGAGAGGGAAGAGCTACGGTATCAGTTTGAGCAGCCTCAGTAAGGTCAAATGTCATTGACTGACTATGAGGTGAGGTTTCTTGAGTTGTCCAAATATGCCCTAATGATACTTCCTACTGACGTTATGGAGGTTTGTTGCAAGGTTGCATTCTAGTATTAGGGCTAACCTGGCCCGAGAGGTGGAGATGGGAACCCCTTATCAACTAGTAGTGGATACTGCTTAGAGGATTGAGGGCTATCGTCTGAGAGGTAGGGAGAAAATACAGCAGGACAAAAGGTCTAGATTCTCTTGAGAGTTCAGAGGTTCCCCAGCTAGGGGTAGAGGTCATTTTGGGAGGGGTCAGCCTAGCAGGCCCCCATATTCAGCACCACCACTTCCTCGAGGTTTTCCAGCCTGCCCCTAGTTCAGCGTCATGCTAGAGAGTTCTTAACGCCCGCCAGCTATCCAGGGTTCTTCTAGTAGATATTCGGGTCCCCAGGGTTCTTCCAGTTCTTACTTTAGTGCTACACTGGAGAGTTCATACCGCCCACCAGCCATTTAGGATTCCTCTAGTGGGTATTCAGGCCATCAGATTCATGCTTCAAGGTAGCAGTCTATGGCACCGAGAGGCTTTTATGAGTGTGGAAATCTGGGCCACATGAAGAAGACCTGGCCAGAGTTAGGGGCAAGGCAGTGCAACAGGGTCAGCCCACGATTATAGCACCAGCGGTCCGGCCACCAAAGGTGGAGGGCAGACGTGTAAGGGTTTTCCTAGAGGTGCAGGCCAGACGGGGAGAGGTCAGCCAACTACTGCTCAGTACAGTGGAGGCCAGCCAGCCAGATATCAAGCCAAATTCTATGTTATTCCGGCCAGACCAGATGTATTGGCCTCAGATGACGTTATCACATGTATTATTTCCTTTTGCGATAGAGATACTTTAGTGCTATTTGATCCAGGGTCTACTTATTCATATGTATCCTCTCTGTTTGCTCATTTTCTAGATATTCCTCTTGAGTCCTTGGGTACTCCTGTTCATGTGTCCACTCTTGTGGGCAAATTTATGGTTGTGAATTGGGTCTACCAGTCCTATGTGGTCACATTCTCTAGTTTCGAGACTAGAGCATACCTCCTGTTACTTGATAAGACCAACTTTAAGGTCATCCTGGGCATGGATTGGTTATCCCTATACCACGCAGTCCTAGATTGCCATGCCAAGACTGTTACTTTAGCGATGCCAGAGTTGCCATGGTTTGAATGTAAGGGTTACTCAGTTAGTACATCTAGTCAGGTAATCTCTTTTTTGAAGGCTCAACATATGGTCGAGAAGGGTTGTTTGGCCTATCTAGATTATGTTCTGGAGACCACCGTACAACCTCCGATGATTGATTCAGTTTCAGTAGTCTGGGAGTATGCCGATGTATTTCCTTCTGACTTTCCTAGTATGCCTCCGTATCATGATATTTATTTCTACATTGATTTGGCTTCGGGTATAGAGCCTATATTTATCCCACCTTACCGTATATCTTTGAAGGAGTTGAAGGAGCAGCTTGAGGAGTTGTTAGAAAAGGGGTTTGTTAGACCGAGTGTATCGCCTTGGGGTGCACCAGTGTTGTTGGTGACGACAAGGGATCGGACTATGCGGATGTGCATTGATTACCGCTAGTTGAACAAGGCTACCATAAGGAACAAGTACCCGATGCATTGATGATTTGTTCGACCAGTTGTAAGGTGCTAGGGTGTTCTCTAAGATCAACTTGAGATCGAGGTATCATCAGCTGAAGATTTAGGACTCAGATGTCCCGAAGAATACTTTCTGTACTAGATATGGCCATTATGAGTTTCTAGTGATGTCATTTGGCATGACTAATGCCCTAATGGCGTTTATGGACTTGATGAACATGGAGTTCAGGACATATATTGATTCCTTTGTTATCATCTTTATTGATGACATCTTGATATACTCGTGTAGCCTTGGGGAGCACGAGCAGTATTTAAGAGTAGTGCTTCAGACCTTGCGAGAGTAGAAGCTATATGCTAAGTTCTCCAAGTGTAAGTTTTGATTAAAGTCAGTAGCATAATTAGGGTATATTGTATCAGGAGAGGGTATTAAGGTGGATCCCAATAAGATTAAGGCAGTTCAAAGTTTGCCACATCCTACTTTAGTGACCGAGATCCGGAGTTTCGTGGGGTTAGTAGGTTATTACTGTCAATTCGTGCAGGGATTTTCATCTATTGCATCACCTCTGACTAGACTGACCATAGGGGTGCTCCTTTCTATTGGTCCGGGGAGTGTGAGGCAAGTTTTCAGAAGCTCAAAACAGTTTTGACTACAGCACTGGTCCTTGTGTTTCCTTCTAGTGCGTGGATGTATACAGTATATTGTGATTCTTCACGCGACAACATGTGATGTGTATTGATGTATGAGGGGCGAGTTATTGCATATTCTTCACATCAGTTGAAGATTCACGAGAAGAATTACATTGTGCATGACTTGGAGTTAGCAGTGATTGTTCATGCTCTTTAGATATGGAGGTATTATCTATATAGGGTATCATGTAAGGTTTATACTGATCATCCCAACTTACAGCATTTGTTTAGACAGAGGGATCTCAATTTGAGGTAGCGCAGATGGCTTAAGTTACTAAAGGATTATGATATCACCACTCTTTATCATCCATGCAAGGCAAATGTGGTCGTGGATGCCTTGAGTAAGAAAGAAGAGAGTATGGGTAGCTTGTCATTCATTTCAGCAGAGGAGATGCCACTAGCTTTGGATATTCAGTCCTTGGCTAACAGACTTGTGATCTTGGACATTTTAGAGCCCAACCGAGTCCTTGCAGGTGTTTTTCCTCAGTCTTCATTATTAGGGAAGATCAAGTCTCGGCGGTTCGATGATCCGCATTTGGAAGTTCATAGAGTGAAGGTGCTATAGGGTGGTGCCAAAGAGGTTTTTATTGGCGAGGATGGTGTTCTGTGACTCCAGGTTCGCCTGTGTGTTTCTAAGAGTCGATGGTTTGAGAGAGAGGATTCTAGAGAAGGCACACAGTTCGTGTTATTCCATTCATCCGGGTGCTACCAAGATGTACCGCGACTTGAGACAGCATTATTGGTAGCGGTGAATGATGAAAGACATAGTGGAGTATGTGGCTAGGTGTTTGAATTGCCATCAGGTTAAGTATGAGCACCAGAGGGCAGATGGCCTACTTCAGCAGATGCTTATACCTGAGTGGAAGTAGGAGCGCATTGCTATGGAGTTCGTTGTTGGGTTGCCGCGGACATTGCGAAAGTTTGATGCAGTTTGGGTCATTGTCGAAAGGTTGACTAAGTCGGCGCACTTTATTCCAATTGTGACTACTTAAACATCATAGAGGTTGTCTCAGATCTACATTCGGGAGATAGTTCGGTTGCACGGTGTGCCTTTTTCCATCATATCAAATAGGGGCCTTCAGTTCACTTTCCATTTCTGGAGAGCTGTTCAGAGTGAGTTGGGGACCCGTGTAGAGCTCAGCACAACATTTCAATCACAAACCGACGGGCAATCAGAGCGGACATTTAAGATATTGGAAGACATGCTTGTGAGCACGTGATTTTTACCCCAAGTAAAGAATTCCAAAAAATTAAAAATAAATAAAAGGGAATTAATTAGG
>MU725367.1:0-47173 GCA_026770625.1 Nicotiana glauca
CGGAACCATCAGATTTCCATTCCGAGGTCGTCTTCACACTGTTCCGAATACGGACCATTTTTCAACTCTTAAACTTTCATTTAGGGACTAAGAGTCCCAAAATACTCCGAATCCTAATACCGAACGTCCCAGCAAACCGAAATAGTAAAAATAAACTTAGGGAAAGCATTTAATGGGGAATTGGGGAATAAATTCCAAAAACGACCGGCCGCGTCGTTACAAATACCCCCTTCCTTCTTCATTTTTCACACAAAAAAAATAATCTTCCTCTCTCAAATCTCTTACATTCTATCTATTTTACTCTCTCAATTTTGTTACTATCAACTATCAAGTGATAACTTTCAAGTTTCAAGTATTTTGGAAAATTTTTAGAGCAACTTTCAAGCTTCAAATTAATTTGTCAAGTATTTGGAGCAATATTTTTGGCAATTTCTTCATGTTCCAATATTTAATCACGGTGCACTAGTTCCATCCCCAAATTTTAATACATAATTTTTGCTTATCATTTTAGTGCTTCATTTTTAGGTTTAATTTACGTGTTCTATTTCCGTATTTCATTTGTATGTTTAATTTTTGTGTTAACTTTATTTATTTAATTTTATATTTAAATTATGGCACCTAAAAATGTATTTAGCATCTTTAAAAAAATAGTAAAGGTGAAAGTAGTAGTAATCCTAATCCTAGTCCTAATCCTAACCCTTCTCCTAGAATTAGAAAATATATAGATGAAATGACTCATGTTGATGAAACTTCATTTTTCCAGCCCTCCGCATGTTATAATGTTAATTTTGGAGAACAACTAGATCATGAAACTTTATAAAGACAATTTGATAATGATTTTTTTTTGAGGACGAAGAAAATGAGGCTGAAGAAAATGAGGAAGAAGAATTAGATGAAACACCTACTAGTCCGGCAACACAAGTTCCAACTCCGAGTCAATCTCGGTCTGGAGTTTTACTTCATGTACCCATTGTAAGGCCTAAGGCTGAACGTCCAAAACATCACTTGTATGGAAATTTTTTAAACATGATAAAGTCAATCATCGTGCTATATGTGAAAAATGTAAGCAACAATTTGCACACACGAAAAGTGGTGGAACGGGAGGTTTAACTAGACACTTAAAAAAGGATCACAAATCTTTATGGATACAAGCTAACATAGAAGCCGGAAAAAATTATAGATCCTACCACCTGTACTGGCACTCCTAGTGGATCTGGTTCTAATTTTGTACAACAACAGCTTGACCCTGCTTCTGGTACTGTTTTAGCCCCTATACAAATATAGAGATCGTGAGAATTTAGCAAAAATGGTAGTTGTCTGTGACTTACCTTTTACTTTTCCTTCTCACCCTGCTTTTGTGCATTATATACAAGAAACTTATAACCCTGCTTTTCAAGGTTTTCCTAAGACCATGGTTAGAAATGATGTTCTTAAATTTCAAACCGAATATCTTCAGTATACTCGTTGTGTATTTTTTCACTTAGATTGTAAAGTGTCTATCACATCTGACATAGGTCGTAGTCCTAATAGTTGTGATTATTTAACTGTTACATTTCATTGGATTGATCATCACTGGAACATGCAAAAATGTATTATTGGTTATAAATTTGTTGATTCAAAACCCACTGGAGCATATATTGAAACTATTGTTCTACAAATACTTAATTTTTATGGACTCATTGGTAAAGTTTAACTATCACCTTAGATAATGCTTATGCTAACATAACCACATCAAATAGCTTAAAAACTAACTTTGTCCAATTAATCTAGAAATTTTTTTATGTTAGATATGCATGCCATATTTTTAACTTGGTTGTAAAAGATGGTCTTATTTTATTTTCTGATGCTTATAGCAAAATACAACATGCTTGCGCCTATATTTTTCGTGCTAATAAAGCGAGTAGAATTCGTAAATTTGCTCAACAATGTGCTAATGCTAACCTTCCATTTAGAAAAGTTCCAAAAGCTATTTGTACTAGGTGGAATTCGACTTATGAAATGCTTAAAGTTGCTTATCATTATCGTGTGACTATCCAAAAGGTATTTAATGTGCATAATGGTATCCCGTTAATCAAATTGTTGATTCTTATTTGGATGAGATCAAAGAGCTTACTAAATTTTTAGAAAATTTTTATTATTCTACAAAATAATTTTTTGGTATATATTATCCTACTGTTACACAAATATTATGCTATATTTGTGGAATTTCTGTTGTATTTGGTAAGTATAAAACAAATCCAACTTATGCACCGGCCATTAATGAAATGATTTCAAAATTTAAAAAGTATTTTTTTCTATTCCCGAGATTTATTTAATTTTACTCTACTTAACCCATCTTTAATACTATGAAGTGCAAAGGGCTTGTTCGTAAAATTTATGAGAATTTAGCAATTCAAGAAAATGAACAACCATCTCTTGAAGACTGCCAAGCTAGCATATAATTTTATGCTAGATCAATGTTTGAATATCTATGGAAACAACATGTTGTGAAACTACTCCTTCTACTTCTAAGTCTAGAGCAGAAGCTTTATGGGAAGATATGGATAATATAACAGGTTTTGATTCCTCTATTAATGATGAACTTGATTCTTGTCTTAATCAAAGAATTGAAAGTATTAACGGCGAAGAAGGCAACGAACAACTTTTGGCATGGTGGAGGGAGCGCGGCAAGGCTTTTCCAACACTTTCAATAATGGCCCGAGATATCCTAGCTATTCAAGCATCATCAGTAGCATCAGAGAGCGCTTTTAGCGCGGTAAGATTTTAAATTGGAGATCATAGACATGCACTAGCGGAGGACGGTCTAGATATTTTTGTATTATTCAGAGATTAGACTAATTCAGAAATAAAAAATCTTGGTATTGAAAAATTAACCACTAGGAAAGAAGAAGAATACAATGAAATACATAGCACTGGAAGCGATAACGGCATCGAGCTCATGGAACATCAATCAACATTTCCAATTCCAGAACAATGTCCGAGAGATATTATTGATAAGTTACAAAGAAGCTATATAGGAGTTTACAAATATTAGTATGATAATTTGTACTTAGCTACTAAGAGGCGTAGTTCAAACAGAACTCTTCCTATAAGGTGGCTGCGTAGATTAGGTGCTCTTCAAAAGAATTATATTTTTATGTGAGATTTGAAAGTTCTATTAAAATAAAGGCTCTAAGCGTTGAATTTTTTTATGAATTGTCTTAGTTACTTAATACTTTAAAATTATATTAAATAAATTATAACTCTATTATTGTGATGACCCGTCCAGTCATCTCATGACTTACCGCTCCGTTTTCCCCATTTCTACTTCTTTATGCTTCATTATCCGTGTTTCATGTGATCAAGTTGATTAGTTTGCGTTCGGAGTGGATTTGGTAAGAAATAAGACACTTAGTCTCTTTTAAGAAGGTTTAAGTCGAAAAACTCAACCGAATGTTGACTTATGTGTTAGAGGGCTCAAATATGACTTGTGACTTAGGAGTGTGATCGGAATGGGTTTTGGAGGTCCGAAGTAGAATTAGGCTTGAATTGGCAAAATTGAGATATCGACGTTTCCCAGTCGATAGGTGAGATTTTGATATAGAGGTCCGAATGAAATTCCAACATTTGTAGTAGCTCTGTTATGTCATTTGGGGTGTGTGTGTGTAACATTTCGGGTCATTCGGACGTAGTTTGGTTGGTTTTTTGATTAAAATCATATTTCGGAAGTTTTTGGAAAACTTAGGCTTGAATTCGATGAGTTTTGGGGTAATTTGATGTTGTTTGAGGTGTTTTAATGATTGGAACAAGTTTGAATGAGGTTATAGGATGTGTTGGTGCTTTTGGTTGAGGTCCCGGGGGCCTCAGGTGAGTTTCGGAGGGTTGATCGGATCATTTGAAGTTGAAGAAAATTGTAGATTTTGGTCTTCATCAGTTGCATGCATTTTACTCTTCGCATTCGCGAAGAGTCAGCTGAGGAAGGTGGAAATTTAGCCTCCACATTTGCGAGGCAGTCTATGCGTTCGCATAGGTCTGAGAGATTGTGCATCGCGTTCGCAGTTGTGGTCTCGCGTTCACATAGAAGGATGGAGCAGTTGGAGCTTCAGTAGAATTAAGTCATCACGTTCGCGATGGAAGCGACGTGTTCGCGAAGGTCAAGGCTAGGGAAGCATTGCGTTCGTGACTGGCATGTCACGTTCGCGTAAGGTGAAAATTGGTCAACTTAAGTTTGTGTTACACGTTCGCGAGAGGTTGACTGCATTCGTGAAGAAGGAAAATCAGGCCTGGGCAGAAAGCTTTTAAGTTATTTCATTCGCGATTTTGGGCTATTTTTCCCCCATAGCTACTCATTTTTGGAGATTCTTGAAGGAAATTGAAGAGGGATTCAAGGGGAAATGACTCGAGGTAAGAACTTTTCTCTTAAAACCCGATTATATTATGAAATCCACCTAGAAAATCAAGGAAATTAGGCCTAAAATTGAAGAACTAGGACTTGAGAAATTGGCCTTTTGGTTTGGGATTTGAAGGACCATTTAGGACTGGATTTGAGAACTTTTGATATATATGAACTCATGGGGAGATAAAGAATCTAATGATGTAAAAAATTCTAAGTTTTGAGAATTGAGCCCGGGGCTCAGGTTATGGTAATTTCGGGATTTGTGTCCGTTATTGATTGTTTTTGCTTGGGCTTTGTTCCCTTAGCATATTGTGATGTATTCATTCTGATTTTGGATAGATTCGACACGCGTGGAGGCTGATTTGAGGGGCAAAGGCATCGCGAGCTAGAGATTTCACCAGTTCGAGGTGAGTAATAATTGTAAATAATGTTCTGAGGGTTTGAAACCCCGGATTGCACATCGTAGTGCTATATTGAGGTGAGACACGTGCTTGATGATGAGTGTGGGATCATTTACTATTGGGGATTGTGACTTGGTTCGTCCCGATTGATGATTTTACCGCGTATTTGACTGAAACTTATTTGTTATCATCATGATTCGGACTGATTATCATATTTGGGCTTCGTGCCAACTATTTGAACCCTTCGGGAATTCTTATCACTATTGACTTATTACTTGAACTCAGTCATGCTGTTTTCTATTGTTTTACAACTCAGCCACTTTTACTCAGTTTTGAGACTTAAATGATATTTTGGGCTGAGAACTACAGTTTTACTAATGCCCGAGGGCTTGTGAGGATTTTCTGACTTAGTGTGGCCGAGGGCCAGATGTGAGGATACGCTGAGTGATATGAGGCTGAGGGCCTGATATACATTTATACGCCACGAGGTGGCTTGAGTGATGTGAGGCTGAGAGCCGAGGTTTGATGCCGCGAGGAGGCTTGACATAGCGCTTGGGCCATAAGGGGCCCCTCCGGAGTCTACACACCTACAGTGACAGCGGATACCTATTATGAGCTGAGAGTGAGCCCGAGGGGCTGGTACTGTTATGAGATATTGCCCGAGGGGCGAACCTTTTTATGTTCATCTTTCAAATTTACTTGTCATTTTACCTGTTAAACTGTGATAATTATGCCCGAGGGGTGAATTTTCTGTGCTTATCGGCACTAACTGTTTTGCATTCATTTGTATAACCGATGAAAAAGTCATTTTCAAAGAGGTTTAAACTGAGCTCAGATGTTTCTAAAGATTTCACAGCTTCACTATTTTTTCTCAAAAGATTTTACACTGCTTCTATACAGCATATTGATTGGCTTTAAGTGATTTCTTACTGCTCAGTAGTTACTTACCTTTATTAATCACTGAGTTAGAGTACTTACTTTACTACCTGCAACTTGTGTGCAGATGCAGGTATTTATACACCCGGTAGTGGGTTTTGGCTTATCGGCGGCAGAGTTATCGGAGTTTAGCGAGTTGGTTGCTAGAGTTCGCAGCACCTCTTTTATCCCTTTTCATTCATCAGTCCTGTTTTGTATATCTCAGACCTTGTAGTTGTATTTATACCCTAATAGATGTTCGTGACTTATGACACCCCGAGGTCAGGCTTGTATATAAATTTTGCACTGTTCTTTCAAACTTCTATTATGAAATATTGTTTGATTAAACGCTTAAAATGACTTTTAATAGCTAAAGGGTTAATATGGGTGTTGTGTCTGCTGGCCTTGTCTCCACGAGAGGCGTCATGTCATCATGACCGTGCCGGATTGGGGCCGTGACAAGTTGGTATCAGAGCCTAGGTTACATAGGTCTCATGAGTCATGAGCAGGTTTAGTAGAGTCTCGCAGATCGGTATGGAGACGTCTGTATTTATCCTCGAGAGGATGCAGAACCTTTAGGAAAACTTCATATTCTTAAATTTTTATTGTGCGCCCTTTGATTCAACTTGAAAAGTGACTCTTGAAATTCCTTCCACGCGTTAGTATGCGTGCATGAGCGCTCAGTATTAGATATGCCTTGATGGCTTGTGATTCCCTGATCGAGGGGCAATATGTGATCCCTGTGAGTGATGTTGGGCCAGTCTGGAGGACTTAAGGCTGGATCTTTGCCTATGACTTGAGCACCGAGTGCTGATTATGTGAATAAATGTTTTTGAACTTAGATGTTCGATAGTGTCCCTATTAGTGGAAGTGATGGTTGTGGCTATGTGAGGAGTATGTTAGTACTGCGAGGTGTATCCATATGATTTAGAAGTGACGAGAAGGGTCTGCTAAATGATGGAAGAACTAATAGATGCGTGAAGTCCATCTTGATTCGAGGTATAGCTCGATTTATGGGCGTATGAAGAATCTTTCCATATTCCTAGTTGGGAGTGAAATAAATTTCATGTTGCGGTATGAGTCCAGACTCAGGAAGATCAAGTGACTGCGTAATGCTTGTGATGGTGAAAGGTATACAGAAATGCTAGTGGGAGGCAAAGCAGGTGGGTTATCTCGTGCGGAGTATTCTAAGGTTGGGTGATCCTTATGTTGTCTATTAGAATATCTCATTTACAAGTGAATAATATGTGTTGAAATCTTAATTGGGTCTCCTAGAGAGTGGGCTTAACTTTTGTGTGAGTGAATGCGAGATTTGCAGAAGAGTTAAAATTCTAGATGATTTGTGTTTCCACAAGCTTATGAAGGATTGAGTTAATCTCACTATGATATTATGGCAGCAATAGAGTATATGCGTTATGAGTTGTTGGGTGTGTCTTGATCTATGGCTTCAAGCCAAATAGGGGAGTTTGCTATTGATTAAGTTGATTGCACGATTAGGTGCTATGTTGGTTCCAGTTTAAGGTGTGTTAGTGAGTTAGTTATGGCTTACGGATATTGAGGTCGAGAATGGATCGAGTGAAGGAAAATTTTGACAAAGCTTATATGGTGCTTCGTAGGTGTGTAAGAATCACAGGATATCTTAAGTTGTTGTTGGTAAAGAATGCTCGGTGCATAGAGCAGGAAGATGCCTGTTTGCATTGGGATGAGGTCATATCCTGCAGTGTCAGAGTGCTAATGAGGCATGGGTGGTTCTGCTTGTTTGATTAGACTTATTGCTATTTAAATAGAGTAAATGACTCTCGAGAATAATTCTAATGTGTTCAAGATTCTACATAAAATAATCGGGTATTTTAAAAGTTGTATATGTGGTTGGAAACTAAGTTTTCATTGGAATAGGTAAAGACTTGTGGTAATTCTATGTTAATTATAGGATTCTATGTATCAGTATCAGGAAAGTAAAGGTAACAGATTTAGATTCACATGAAGTTCTTCAGAGTAAAGTATTCTGGAATGTGGTATTTCTGGGAATATTTGAGAGAGTATTCAGCAGCTTATGGGTCTTAGAGAGTGTGGTCTTGTGCTCTGGCCTCGTGTGGTAAGCCTGGGTTAAGGCATTATGGTGCTATAGCAAGAGGGAATTTTGATAGTAGACCGAACAGGTATGGTAAGGATATGATTTGTTCCTTGTATGTGTTCGAGGTAATAAGTTCTTACAGGTATTTTGCGGCAGTGCTCGAAGGTTTTGACGACTTGCTTAGCTTGGTTGAGTTACAAGGATTCAGTCCTGGCAGGTCTAATTTGTGTAAGGGGAACTCGGATAGTTCTTGATGGTTTTTACCGCAGTTTGAAGATGTATATTTTCTATGGGCATGCGGAGCATGGGATGTATAGTGATTTTCTTCTAGGTAGGACCAATGGAAAGTTGTTGACTAGTTGAGTACGTAGATCTTTGTGGCTCGGAAGGGAGATGAAGTTCTCATGTTATCCTAGGGTGGTATAGTATATGCGATACGTTGTGGAGGATTGAGATTTGCATGTGTAAGGTTACAGTTCAGTTCTGAATGGAAAGTTATAAAATTCTTATACAGCACGGGCAGTTTAGGTGATTAGAGAAATGAGCTTCAGATGTTTAGGCTGAATGATCTTCATATGATTAAGGAAATGGTATTGCTAATCATAGTGATTTGATGAGGGTATATGTTTCATAAAAGGCAATGTGATTAAGTTGATAGTACTTCGGTAGTACTGCAGCGCTTTCTTGTTAGATCGACTACTGATATTTGAGTTTGCTTGATGGCGTAGAAGAATTTTAGAGTACCTCTCATGAAATGATTGGGTATTAAAGCTGTGGCATGTATTCAGACGGCGGAATTTGGGATCAGGTATGGTGATTTGTATGCTCTATGGGGTTGGAGACTGGGAGTCCTCATGTTCAGGCTATATTGTTGTTGCGAGTCGCGTGTATCGGCTGTTTAGTGACTATCAGTGTCTGGAGACCCGAGCGGATCTTTTATGCTTGATATGTTGGATTTGGAAGTTATATTGGGTTCAGACTGGTTGTCTTCATGTTGTATCATTCTGGACTATTACGCCAAGGCGGCGCTGTTGGCCGTGCAAGGAATGCCACATATTGAGTGGCGAGGTACAACGGATAACGTCCTAGCAGGGTGATTTTGTATTTCTAAGACCCAGCAGACGGCTAGGCAGGATTGTCCCTATTATTTAGATTTTTGTGATGGATGTCAATACAGAGGCGTAGACCATTAATTTAATTCCGGTGGTGAGGGACTTTTGGGTGTATTTCTTGTGGTCGGGCATGTTGCCGGGCAAGGTTTTTGATTTCAGTATTGATTTTGGTGCCTTGCACCGTATCGTATGGCACCGGCAAAGTTATAGAGGTGGAAGGAGTAGCTTCAAGTTTCCTTGATAAGGAGTTCGTTGGCAGGCCAATATGGGTGAATGTTCTATCTTGAGGCGGCTTGGTGGCTCTGAATTGCATTGTTGAGGGAGGTATTGATTCGAACGTTATTGAGCTTATCAGTGATCTGGGGAGGTCTATTAGTTACCTTTCTGTGTTGTGGGGTGTTATGATTTGTTGGTTATAGGCACATATGGTGAGATTCATTTGGGGTCTCATAGTGGAATTCAAGCGGGATGAGTAATTGGGCGTTGCCCGGTGAATGGCATATCGGTTATGTCCTATCGGGTTGCATGGCGTATGTTATTTGCTTCACCATGGGTGTAATGATTTGCTTTGGTTCCAGACATCGAATTATGCATGGTTGTCACCTTCGCGCATAGTGACTTGAGGTGTTTCATGTGGAGCAGTGTTTGATGGGATCGCGCATTGCAGCAAAGCTATGTGGAGATATGACCTTGCGGGTTAGATTCGTATGTTCTATTTTTATGATGTGAGACGGGTTTTCAACCTTGTGTTGTGATGGTACTGGTGAGCTTAAGGTACAGCTCTTTCACTTGAGTCATTTTCATGATTTGAGTATGTTCGGACTGTTGCTTATTGGTGCGCGTATTATGCAAGTTGTGGCTTAGACCTATATTGATGTGTCATGTCACCATAATGGTGTGTTAGATTAGAGGGGATCGTTTAGATCATTAATGAATACGAACAGATTCGATTTCAGCATGTTGGAAGGATAATATCGAGGTTCGGCAATATTGCAATGGTCATTGCCAAGGAGAAGTGGCTTCATGAATGGTTGACCTGAGAAATGGTTATGGCTTACCGCGTGTTTTTGTTATCATTGGCAGTATATGAAACTTTTGGGATGAGACTTTAGTTGATAAGATGTTTTCTACCGGTATTCGGTTGTTGTGTACAGCTTCTGTAAATAGAAGTTATCATTACGAGTGTTTGAGTTACGTGATATATCATGTAATTGCACCTGAGGTTGTAGGTATGGGTTATTACAGCTGGTTCGGGCTTATTCTGAAAATAGATGTAAGGTTCTGATCTTGTGTATGATTTCAAAAACGGAAATGTGGTTCTAACGTTTATGGGCTAGATTGGGTTGTGAAAGTTCAGATACAATATGTTATCGAACCTATATAACATAGGGTGACGTGGGATCACCCTCGGGTATATTTATGATATGGTTATTCAGCGATTGGTTGGCTTTATGAACAACTTTGGGCACGTTCGAGGACGAACGTTCGTTTAAGTTGGGGAGGATGTGCAATTCGGCCAGTCATCTCATGACTTACCGCTTTGTTTCCACCATTTCTGCTTCTTTATGCTTCGTTATCCGTGTTTCACGTGATCAAGTTGATTAGTTTGCGTTCGGAGTGGATTTGGTAAGAAATGAGACACTTAGTCTCTTTTAAGAAAGTTTATGTTGGAAAAGTCAACCGTGTGTTGACTTATGTGTTAGAGGACTCGGATGTGCGTCCCGATGGTTCGGTTAGCTTCGGGAGGTAATTTTTGACTTAGGAGCGTGATCGGAATGGGTTTTGGAGGTCCGGAGTAGAATTAGGCTTTAATTGGCGAAATTGAGATTTCGGCGTTTTCCGGTCGATACATGAGATTTTGATATAGAGGTCAGAATGAAATTCCGACAGTTGCAGTAGCTCCTTTGTGTCATTTGGGATGTGTGTGTAAACTTTCAGGTCATTCAGACGTGGTTTGGTTGGGTTTTTGATTAAAAGCGTATTTCGGAAGTTTTTGGAAAACTTAGGCTTGAATTCGATGAGTTTTGGGTAATTTGATGTTATTTGAGGTGTTTTGATGATTGGAACAAGTTTGAATGAGGTTATAGGATGTGTTGGTGCTTTTGGTTGAGGTCCCGGGGGCCTCAGGTGAGTTTCAGAGGGTTGATCGGATCATTTGAAGTTGACGAACATTACAGATTTTGGTCTTTAGCATTTGCAGGCATTTTACTCTTCGCGTCAGCTAAGGAAGGTGGAAATTTAGCCTCCACGTTTGCGAGGCAGTCTATGCGTTCGCGTAAGGCTGAGAGATTGTGCATCGCATTCGCATAGAAGGATTAAGCAGCTGGAACTTCATTGGAATTAAGTCATCGCGTTCGCGATGGAAGCGACGCATTCGCGAAGGTCAAAGCTGGGGAAGTATTGCGTTCGCGGCTGGCATGTCACGTTCGCGTAAGGTAAAAATTGGTCAACTTAAGTTTGTACTATGCATTCGCGAGAGGTTGACCGCGTTCGCGAAGAAGGAAAATCAGGCCTGGGCAGAAAGCTTTTAAGTTATTTCATTCGCGATTTTGGGCCATTTTTCCCCCATAGCTGCTCATTTATGGAGATTCTTGAAGGAAATTAAAGAGGGATTCAAGGGGAAACCACTTGAGGTAAGACCTTTGGTCTTAAAACTCGATTATATTGTGAAATCCACCTTAGAATACATAGAAATTAGGCCTAAAATTTAGGAACTAGGGCTTGAGAAACTGGACTTTTGGTTTGGGATTTGAAGGACCATTTGGGGCCGGATTTGAGAACTTTTGATATGTTTATTGGGTGGTGATATTTAGTTGTGTTTAATTGAAAAGGGCTTTATTAATATGGGTCAGTGTAGTTTCTGGATAGTTTTAAATCTTTAACTTGTAATTGTTTATGCATGAGTGTTTGAATTCCGGTGTCTGGGCCCAATACTAGCCCAATCAATTGAAATAAGGATCTACAAAATACGTGAGGCATCTCTGTTTGTTGGTGAAATTGGGTTCATGTCAATACTCTATAAATTTGGCATTTTGGGTGTTGAGGATTAAAACCTCGAATTCCCCTCTGCTTGGCATTCGGCCTTTAGAACTTTTGGGCTCAGCATTCATTTGGGGAATAGTCAGCATCTTCCTTTAGCTTTCAACAAGTCATACTTGAGTAGTTAGAAATTCTGCAAATTTTTACTTTATTAACTAATTGGGTTTTCACGTAGGGGAGGTGTGCCATATTAGGCAATGCGAAGTAGTTATGGCCCTCGTATTAGTTTTATAACCTAGATATTAAAAACGACTAATGTTCGTAGAATATCTTTTAGGGCCGTTTAAAACACAATTGTGATTATGTATACGTCCGCGTAACATAATTATGATTCTAAAAACAAAATCGGAGTATGCGTTTGCGCAACTTTGGCCCAAACATTCTTAAATAATAAAGTGTTATTAATTGTGGACATGTTCGCGTGACATGATTTTTGATGCGCCAAACAAATGGGTATACGTACGCCTAACCCATTTCAAGATAATTTTCTTAAGTAAAAGCGGTGAGAAAGGAAAAATCACATAGGTTCTTGTGAGCACGTGATTTTTGCCCCAAGTAAATTGTTCCAAAATATAGGCAAAAATGATTTTTGAATTTGTGTGGCAATTTGTTGATAATTGTTTGATTAATAATAACTCATGAAATAAGTAGAAATACTAGGACTTTTTCTAATTTTTGAAAAGGAAAACAAAACAAAGAAAATCAAATATTCATCTATTTTGTATTAATTAGAAAATACCAAAAAATAGAAATTAATTACTCTTTAATTTTAGAAAAATCAGAAAATTAAAAGAAAAATACAAAGAAAATACAAGGGAAATAAATAAATACAAAAAGTAAAAAAAAAAAAAAAGAAAAATACAAAATACGAAAATACAAGATTCAAGATACAAATACAATATACAAGACTTGGGCTAAATACAATAATTAGCCCAAGAGATATAATACATTGATCAGGCCCAAAATATAACCAGCCCGGTCTGTTGGACCATAAACCAAACGACACCGTCCAGGGCAATTGAATCTGGACCGTTGGAAATTTGATCAAACGGTCCGAGAGTGACGGTTGCCTAAAAATAAAACGACGTCGTTCATCTAAAACAATCAGGGCCGTTCATCTGGTTCATCTAACGGATGAAATTCAAAGCTTCATTTAACCACACAACGTCGTATGAGGTGAAGTGAATCCTGGCCATTCGTTTGATCTAATCCAACGGTTGGTGCATACATATGCATATTAAATATGACAAAAGAGGCGTGTATATTCATTATACACTCTTCATCTCTAACCTCAAAACCTAGCCGCCCTAAAATTCTCCCAAATACCCGCCGGAAACCTACCGGCGGGAAACATTACCTGCTCCGATCAAACCACCACGAACACCCCTGAACCACCATGAACTCCTCTTTCACCCTATCTATCTATTTTCCTTCAAATCAGACTCAAACTCGTCGAATATTGAAAAACAAGTCGCCGGAACCCTAGCCGGCGACCACACTTTTGAACCAGTGTTCACCATTAACACCCCAGGACCGTCTCTTCATCCTCTTTAACCCCCACTAGATAGTTTTCTTCGAATCAAGCCCGAACTGTTCGAATATTAAAAAATATCTCGCCGGAAACTCCACTCTGGCAAACACTCCTAATCCTAAAACCACCCTAATAGACCCCTAGACTTATTCCTAGAGTCTTTCTTACAAAAGACTCGAAGAGTCTGTTCAAAGATCAAAAATCCAAGAAAATGACTCCTGAACTTCCAATGTTCTGGATAACCAAGAAAAGTGAAGAAAAATGAAGGAAAAGAAAACAGAAGAAAGAAAGAAAGAAAAGAAGAAACAAATCGAAAAGCTAGGTGTTCTAATCCTGGTTTTCCTATCTGCATGTCTTTGCTTTCTTAATTTTTCTATTTGTTCTATCACATGTCTTTGCCTTCCTGATTGTTTTATCACATGCCTATTTGTCTTCTGATTTTGCTCAGTTATGAATAGCATGGTAGCTTTCTGATCTTTCTACTTAGGAATCACATGTCTTCTTTTCTGATAAAATTTTTAGTCAAAAAATTGCATGTTTTGTTGTTCATAGCCATATTTGAATTTTAGGACTCTTATTTGATAAATTCGAAATAAGTGACTGAGTATTCTGTTGATAAGATTCTACCTATGACTGATTTGTTCCTCTTGAATCTCGTCAATTGAGTGCTTAAACCAAATTTGACTATATCCGTAAAACTGTCTATTGTTGGCTATTTTTGCAAGTCAATTTTGACTTTGGCTTTTAATGTCTGATTGATAAAAGGGGTTTAAAAGGGTAAATAAAAGGAAAATACAGGGCTAAAGGGGGGAAGGTTAATTGGTATACTGGTAAATAAACCTAAGGGGATAAGGGTGAAATGGGTAATGCTACTTGGTTCATTGGTAATTAGATAAAGAACAAAGGGTATTCTGGGCATAATAAAAGGGTAATTGAGTGAAAATTGAAAGCAAGTGAGGGTAACTTAGACAATTAAGGGTATTAGAATAGTATAGATGCCACTAGAACCTTCTAGCAGGGGTTCTAGTGCATTTCTGATTAAACTAAATGTATTAATCTGAAAATAATTCATAAAATAAGGGGTGGGAAATCAGAATATGAATTTCAAAAATTTCCTCCCTTTTCACTCTATAAATAGGCTTCATTTGGCCTCTCTTAATAAGTTTGGACAATCTGAAATCTTCCTGGATCATCTCTGCAATTTTAAGTCTTCATCTCAGAAAATTCTTTAGTTCAAAAATTCAAAAATACCAAAAACAACAGAAGTAATTCGAAGATCCTACTGTTACATTAGTTTTCACATCAGTTTCGAAGATTATTTGGTGCTGATTGTCAATTCATATGCTGTTGATTGTTGTTGGTTTGTTATTTCTGCTGGATTTCTCGGAGCTGTGATTAATTGTTGTTGAACTCTCATTGTTGATCATCTTCCTGTTAATTTCAATTAGGTTCTCATTGACCTTCATCTTATTTCCAGGTACATTTCTACTATCCATTGGTGTAATTTTGATTCGAAGAAATGAAATAGAAGTGTTCATGTAATACTTCAGATATTTTTTTTTTTTGTTTCTACAAATGAACCTGCATCTATGTAAATTTCATTAGAAATGTTTGTATTCATTTAGGAATAGTCTAATTGTAATTAAATTTAAATTTTTCGGACTGTTACTGCTACACTTGAAATCTGATCGTGATAGATTTTCGTATTAATATTTCATAGGATTTAAAGTCTTAGTAGCTAATAAGACTGTAATAAAACGTAGAGTTATGATGTTAAAAGTGACAGTTAGACCTAGGATTCAGATTACAAATTTGGACTTATGCATCTCAGTAGCTTTCTTCTGAAAGTGATAAGTAAATTTAAGTGTATGTTAGCTGAAAGGTATGAGTTTATAACTGTTCTATTCTGAAAATTTAATACATGTGATGTAACTGAAATTTAATAATTAGGCATGTGTTTACATTTTTATTTCGAATTTAGTTCGGCAAATTTTGTGTTGTTTTCGTTTTGATAACAAAGGGAAGAAATTATCCAATAGCTAAATAATTGAATTAAATTGAGTTTAAGATTAAAATTGAGGCAATCCGCGTTTCAGTAAATGAAGTAATACATTTCTATAATTTGAGTAGTTTAATGACAATTTGTGAAAACTGAATCAAGACCCTAACAAATGGCCCAAAATTAGTGTTAATAATTGGTATACTTATAGGCCTGGTCCATTTTCGGGTACTTGGCATTGAGTTTTATCCACTGGGCCATCTTGGAGCCTAGTAATAATCCAACTTAATGGTTGGGTATGAATTATAACAAATGAAATTTTCATTTTCTACTTAGTAAATCAATCCATATGCATTTAAGTTCATTTCCTTTTAATAATTGATCAATAGAAAAATTGTAGTCATTTTAAGTTGGCCTTTAATAAAATAACGAGACGAGCCTCGCCGCATTACACACACAATTGCGGGGCCCTCAAATAACTTTCATAAAATCTTTAGATTCGGAAGGACCGTTTAGCTAATTTCACGGTCTTTCCCAAAGTAACAAGACGTAAATATCTTCGGCACAATTTTAATATACATTCTCAAGTACGGGTGCACATTTATGTGACCCAAATCTTATTCTCGACGAAGTTGAAATGTATTTAAAGCCACAGGCGTAATGGTACGGTGTGGTTCAAAAAATGCATTTTCACGACGTTGCAATTCCTTAAAATAGATAAAGCGGAATACTAATAATGCACATAATTAGAATATATAGAAATCAGATAAAAGCAAATATAACAGCTGAGCGACCATGCTAGAACCACATAATTCGGGAGTGTCTAACACGTTCTCCCGAATTAACAGAATTCCTTATCCGGATTTCTAGTTCGCAGACTGTAACAGAGTCAAACTTTCCTCGGTTCGGGATTAAAACGGTGACTTGAGACACCATTATATTCTCAAGTGGCGACTCTGAAAAACTTAAATAACTAATCCCATTCCGACTGTTCTTAAATTGGGAAAACTCCTTATTATACCCTTCGCCGAGTGTAACTTGTAAAAAGGAGGTGTGACAGTTCTAAAATCAGTAATTACATAATTTGATAAGCCAAGTATGATCAAAGCGACCGTGCTAGAACCATGGAACTCGGGAGTGCCTAACACCTTCTCCTGGATTAACAGAATTCCTTATCCGGATTTTTGATTCGCAGACTGTATACAGAGTCAAACCTTTTCCTCAATTCGGGATTTAAACCGGTGACTTGGGACACCATAAATTATCCCAAGTGGCGACTCTGATTTTAATAAAATGAATCCCGTTTTGATTATCCTTTAATAGGAAAAACTCCCTTTATTATACCCCTTTACGGGGTGTAGTAGAAAAAGGAGGTGTGACAGTTCTAGTCTGTCATAGAGATGCATCACTTCTATTCGATCCAGGCTCCACTTATTCCTATGTGGCATCTTATTTTACCTCGTATTTGGGCGTATCTCGTGATTCTTTGAGTTCTCCTGTTTATGTGTCTATACCTGTGAGAGATTCTATTATTGTGGACTGCGTATATTGGTCATGTTTGATTACTCTTTGTGTTTTTAAGACCAGAGCCGATTTATTATTGCTCAGCATGGTAGATTTTAATGGTATCTTGGGCATAGACTAGTTGTCACCCCACTATGCTATTCTTGATTTTCACGCCAAGACCGTGACATTGGTTGTGCAAGACTTACCACGATTAGTGGGGAGGGGTACCTTAGATTACACTCCCAATAGAGTTATTTCTTTTCTTGAAGTTCAAGGAATGGTTGAGGAGGGGTGTGACGTGTATATAACTTATGTGAGAGATGTCAGTATTGATTACCCTTCAGTTGAGTCAATCCCTGTAGTGAGGGATTTCCTTAATATGTTTCCAGCTGATCTTTTGGGCATGCTGCCCCACATAGACATTGATTTTGGAATTGATTTGCTGCCAAGCACTCAGCCCATCTCTATCCCTCCTTATCGTATGGCCCCTCCTGAATTGAAGGAGTTGAAGGAATAGTTATAAGAATTGCTTGATAAGGGCTTCGTTAGGCCCAGTGTGTCACCTTGGTTGCTCTTGTCTTGTTTATGAAGAAAAAGGATTTTTTCTATGCGTACGTGCATTGATTATAGCTACCTAAACAATGATACAGTGAAGAACATGTACCCTTTGCCTCGTATTGATGGCCTATTTGATCAGTTACAGGGTGCCCCAGTGTCTTCCAAGATTGATTTGCATTCAGGTTATCAGGAATTGAAGATTCAGGAGCTAGATATCCTAAAGACTGCTTTCAGTACTCGATATGGTCATTATGTGTTACTTGTCATGTCATTTAGGCTTACCAATTGCCCAACAACATTTATGCATTTGATGCACAATGTATTCCATCCATATCTTGACTCATTCGTCAATGTCTTTATTGATGATATTTTGGTGTACTCCCGAGTCAAGAAGATCATGAGCAACACTTGAGAACAGTGCTTCAGACCTTGAGAGAGAAGAAGTTATATGTAAAAATCTCAAAGTGTGAGTTTTGGTTAGATTCAGTGGTATTCTTGGGTCATGTAGTGTCAAGTGAGGGGATCAAGGTGGATCTGAAGAAGGTGGAAGCAGTACAGAGTTGGCCCAGACCGTCCTCAGATACAGATATTCGAATCCTTCTTGGTTTGGCATGTTATTACCGTCAATTATTGAGGGATTTTCATCTATTGCAGCGCCTATGAGCAGGCTGACCCAGACGGACAGAGGAGTGTCAGTAGAGCTTCCAAAAGCTCAAGGCAGCTTTGACTACAACCCCAATATTGGTATTACCTTTAGGTTTGGGGTCTTATATAGTTTATTGTGACATGAGTTGGCCTTGGTGGAGTGTTGATATAGGACCGTAGGGTGATTGACTACACGTCCAGAAAACTGAAGGTGCATAAAAAGAACTATCCCGCCCATGACCTTCAGTTAGATAGTTTATTTTCATGCCTTGAAGATTTGGAGGCACTATTTGTACGGTGTCCCTTGTGAGATATACATCGATCGCTGGAGTTTGCAACATCTGTTCAAGTAGAAATATCTTAATTTGCGTCAAAGCAGGTGGTTAGAGCTGCTTAAGGATTATGATATCACCATTTTATACCACCCTAGGAAGGCCAATGTGGTGGACGATGCTTTGAGTCTCTGGGTAGAAAGTTTGGGGAGTTTAGCATATCTACCAGTAGCAGAGAGGCCCGTGGTGTTGGATGTTCAGGCTTTAGCCAGCCAGTTTGTGAGATTGGATATTTCTGAGCCAAGTCGAGTATTGGCTTGTGAGGTGTCTTAGCCTTCTCTTTATGATCGTATTAGGGCGCTTCAATATTATGACCCCCATCTGCTTGTCCATAAGGACATATTTCAGCACGGTAATGATAAGGAGGTCACTATTGGTGATAATGGTGCATTGAGGATGCAGGGCAGGTTATGTGGGCCTAATGTTGATGGATTGCGGGAGTTGATTCTTCGGGAGGCTCACAGCTCACGACACTCTATTCATCTGGGGTGCCGTGAAGATGTACCAGGACTTGAGGCAGCATTACTTGTTGAGGAGGATGAAGAAAGACATAGTGGAGTATATTTTCTGCTGCCAAAATTGTCAGCAAGTGAAGTATGAGCATCAGAGGGCGGGTAGATTGCCTCAGAAGTTAGAGATTCTGGAGTGGAAATAGGAGCGGATCACTATGGATTTTGTTGTTGGATATTCACGAACACAGCGGAAGTTTGATGCACTTTGGGCGATTATGGACAGACTGACCAAGTCAGCTCATTTCATTCTTCTGATGACTACTTATTTCTCTGAGAAGCTGGCTCGAGTTTATATCTGCGAGATTATCAGGCTTCATGTCGCGCCGGTATCTCTCATCTCTGACCGAAGTATGCAGTTTACATCACGATTCTAGATAGTCGTACAACGTGAGTTGGGTGCTCGAGTGCAGTCGAGCATAATATTTTACCCTCAGACGGACACAGTTCGAGTGCACTATTCATATTCTTGAGGATATGCTCCGTACATGTGCGATGGAGTTAAGAGGTTCTTCGGATTAGTTCTTACCCCTTGTAGAGTTTTCTTACAATAATAATTATCAGTCCAGCATACAGATTACTCTGTATGAGGCTCTATATTGTAAGTGGTGTCGGGCCCTAGTGGGTTGGTTCTAGCCGGGCGAGGCTAGGTCATTGGGCACAGACTTGGTTCAGGATGCTTTGGAGAAGGTTAAGGTAATTCAGGATAGACTTCGCACAGCCTAGTCCAGTAGAAGAGTTATGCGGATCGGAAGGTTCACAATGTGGCATTCATGGTTGGAGAGCACATCTTGCTCCAGGTTTCGCCTATAAAGGGCGTCATGAGGTTCAGAAAGAAAGGCAAGCTGAGCCCCGGGTTCATTGGTCCATTTGAGGTATTGCGGCGAGTTGGGGAGGTTGCTTATGAGCTTGTCTTACCTCCCAGCCTAGCAGGAGTTCATACGGTATTTCATCTTTCGATGCTCCAGAAGTATCACGGTGATCCGTCTCACGTGATGGATTTTAGCTCAGTCCAGTTGGACAAGGATCTATCTTATTCGAAGGAGCTAGTGGATATATTGGACAGGCAGGTTGGAACATTAAGGTCAAAGAACATTGCATCAGTAAAGGTTCAGTCGCGGGGTCAGCCGGCCGAGGAGGCAACTTTGGAGACCGAGCAGGATATGCGCAGCCATTATCCTCATCTTTTCACCACTTCAGGTAAGTCTCTATGCTCGTTCGAGGATGAACGATTATTTTAAGAGGGGGAGAATGTAACAAGTCGGCCAGTTGTATTGAGGGTTACAGCGCCGATCTACATATTTATTTCTGCTATTGTGACTTGCCGGGAGGTTTCATTTTGGAATTTTTGAGTGTTTTTGGGCACTTAGTCCATAAATGGAAGCTTGAGTCTTAGAATTTGAACAGTAGTTAGAACTATGTGGAGATGACTCCGGAATCGAGTTTCTTCGATTTCGTTAGCTCTGTTTGGTGATTTTGGACTTACGGGCGTATCCAGATTGTGTTTTGGAGGTCCGTAGCTTATTTAGGCTTGAAATGGCGAAAGTCAAATTTTTGAAGTTTCGGACCGGTAGCGGAATTTTTGATATCGGGGTCGTAATCTGATTCACCAAATTGAAGTAGGTACGTAATGTTGAATATGACTTGTGTGCAAACTTTGAGGTCAATCAGACGTAGTTTGGTCGGTTTCGGCATCGAATATAGAAATTTGAAGTTTCAAGTTCATTAAGTTTGGATTGGAGGGTGATTTGTGTTTTAGCGTTGTTTGATGTGACTTGAGGGCTCAACTAAGTTCGTATGGTGTTTTAGGATTGGTTGGTATGTTTAATTGAGTTCGTGGAGTCCCCGGGTGTGAGCTTCAGGTGTTTAACGAATCAAATATTGAAGTTGAGCTTCGGGAGAAATGGTTGAAAGGTGTTGCATCTGGTGTAATTGCACCTGCGCAATATTGACCGCAGGTGCGAGCCCGCAAAAGTGAGCCATAGGCGTAGGTGCGGATTGGAGGAGTTTGGTCTGTGGGTACAGGTGCGAGTTAGGGACCGTAGAAGCGGAGTCGCTTCTGTGGAAGGTGGATCTTAGAAGCGGAAGGCCTGGAGCTGGATGGTTGCATATGTAGATAGGCTTCCGCAGTAGCGGGTGCACAGGTATGACCCATGTGTCGCAGATACAGGTTTTTGACCTTAAGTGAAGTTCGCACGTGCGATGATTTTTCCGCAAGTGTGGTTATGGGCTTGCATAAGAGAGTTTGCTGGGCAAAAAAGAGAGAATTCGAGGGTTTGATTTTGTTATCCATTTTTGACCTAGAGAGCTCGGATGGAGGAGAAATTTTGAGGGATTTTCAAAGGAAGCTTGTGGGTAACGAATCCTAACTCTAATGTGGTTATATTTCACTAATCTATTGTTGTTTCCTTCATTTAATTAAGGAATTTGAGTGAGAGAGTTGGAAAATGGGGAAAAAGTTCCCCAATCGAATTTCTGAGTTTGAGTGGGATTTGGACATCGGATATGGATGATTTTGGTATGAGTGAATTCGTGAGTGAATGGGTGTTCATAATTTGTGACATTTATCCGATACCGAGACGTGGGCCCGGGGAGGCTTTTTGGCAGTTTTACTAATTTCTTGCCTTAGCTTTGATTTCGTTAGCTAGATTAGTTTCTTGTAGCTATATTGATATTATGTAATTGGTTTTGGATAGATGTAGACTGTCCGGAGCCGGATATTGGTGGAACAAGCATTATTACGGATTGATTTGAGCTTGGTTTGAGGTAAGTGGCTAGCCTAACCTTATGGGGGGGAACTCTCCTTAGGATTTGGTACAGTTTGATATATGAGCGTCGTGTATGTGAGGTGACGAGTGCGTACATAGGCTATTTGTTAAAAAACTCTATTTTCATTAAGCAAAATATATGTTTTTCCTTTAGTTGAGCTACACTAGCATATGTAATTATCCTGTGTAGTTTAGAAAAACATACCTATGTGAAAAATTCTGAGTTTCGAGAAGTGGGCCCGGGACTCGGGTTTTGGTAATTTCAGGATTTGTGTCCGTTATTGATTGTTTTCGCTTGGGATTTGTTCCCTTAGCATATTGTGACGTTCTGATTTTGGATAGATTTGATGCGCGTGGGGGCCGATTTGAGGGGCAAAGGCATCGCGAGCTAGAGATTTTGCCGGTTCGAGGTGAGTAATGATTGTAAATGATGTTCTGAGGGTTTGAAACGCCGGATTGTACATCGTAGTGCTATATTAAGGAGAGATACACGCTTGATGATGAGTGTGGGGTTGTTTACTATTGGGGATTATGACTTGGTTCATCCCGATTGATAATTTTACTGCGTATTTGACTGAAACTAATTTGTTATCATCATGATTTGGACTGATTGTCATATTTGGGCTTTGTGCCAACTATTTGAACCCTTCGGGGATGCTTATCGCTATTTCCTCACTGTATTGACTTATTACTTGACTCAATCATTCTGCTTTCCACGGTTTTACAACTCAGCCACTTTTGCTCAGTTTTGAGACTTAAATGATGTTTTGGGCTGAGAACTACTGTTTTACTAATGCCCGAGGGGCTTGTGATGATTTTCTGACTGAGTATGGCCGAGGACCAAATGTGAGGATACACTGAGTGACATGAGGCCGAGAGCCTGAGATACATTTATACGCCACGAGATGGCTTGAGTGACGTGAGGCCAAGAGCCGAGATTTGATGCCACGAGGTGGCTTGATATAGCGCTTGGGCCATAAGGGGCCCCTCCGGAGTCTGCACACCCACAGTGAGCGTGGGTACCTATTGTGAGCTGAAAGTGAGCCCGAGGGGCTGATATTGTTCTTAGAGTGAGCTCGAGGGGCTAATATTGTTATGAGAGTGAGCACGAGGGGCTGGTACTATTCTGAGATATTGCCCGAGGGGCGAACCTTTATGTGTACATCTTTCATATTTACTTGTTATTTTACCTGTTACATTGTGATAATTGTGCCCGAGGGACGGATTTTCTGTGCTTATCGGCACTAACTGTTTTGCATTCATTTGCGTAACCGATGAAAAAGTCATGTTTAAAAGAGGTTTAAACTGAGCTAAGATGTTTCTAAAGATTTCACAGCTTCACTGCTTTTTCTCAAAAGGTTTTACACTGCTTCTATACAGCATATTGATTGGCTTTACATTAGGGGTGGGCATATATCGGGTAAAATCAATAACTCGAACCGTTAATTATTTATTGGGTTATCGATATTGGGTTATTGGGTTAACGGTTCGGTAACGGGTTAAAAAAAATTTAATTGGATTATCGGTTCGGGCTCGGTTTGGCAATTCTGTTATTGGGTTAAACCAATAACCCAATAAGCATTAACTAATTTACTAGTTTTCCCTTAAGTATATACATATTAGGGTTTCATAATTCATAGTTCACTCTTCGATTTCCCTATTCTTTCTCAGTTTCTCCGTCTCAAGCCCTCACCAGTCAACCCGTCAAGACTCAGGCCGGTGTCAGTCGCATTTCTCAGCTTCTTTCTTTCACTCTTCAATCGCATCTCCACTTCATTTCTCAGATCCATCAGATTCTTTAGTCGCATCTTCACTTCACTCTTCAGTCGCATTGTAGTGTTGAACTATTAGTTGAAGTGTTGAACTATTAGTGTTGAACTCTGTTCTATTGTTGCAGATTTAGTTCTATTAGTAGCAGAACTATTAGTTCTATGTTTAGCAGAACTATTTGATGAAGTTGTTCTGTCTTCAAAGCAGTCGAAGGGTAGTGACTCAACTTCTCGCTTTTTCTTTTGACATTTAGAAAAATTGCATCATAAACATGTGCATCGTGGCTGACACATGTATTTGTTATTCATTTAGATACCTTGTATTTGCAGAAAGTGTCGAAGTGAAAATAAGACTGATATTTTATTTTTCGTCACTGACTGATATTAGGATTTTCGTTTATGTTTTTTGGGTTGAAGAATGAAAGATAGAAAATTTGGTTAGTGTTTATTTTATTGGATGTTGCAGTAAATTTAAATTCTTGAGAAATAGAACTGTTATGAAAAGAGTTTTAGCAAAACAGTTCTTAAATTCTTATAAAACTGTTTTAGCAAAACAATTTTATACTGAAACTGTTTTATACATTGCGAAACTGTTTTAGTTATTTTATTTTATCGGGTAAACCGATAATGAACGATAACTGATTAACCGATAACCGATAACCAATATCTTATCGGTTTGGTTATCGGGTTATGATATTTGTAAACCAGTAACCGATAGGCAAAACCGATAATATTCATAACCGAATCAAAGCGACTGATGCCCACCGCTACTTTACGTGATTTCCTACTGCTCAGTAGTTATTTACCTTTATTACTCACTGAGTTGGAGTACTCACTTTACTCCTGGCACCTTGTGTGCAGATGCAAGTATTTATACACCTGGTAGTGGGTTTTGGCTGATCGGCGGCAGAGTTATTGGAGTTTAGCGAGCTGGCTGCCAGCGTTCGCAGCACCGCTTTTTTCCGTTTTCATTCATCAGCCCTGTTTTGTATATTTCAGACCTTGTAGTTGTATTTATACCTGTAGACATGTGATTTTTGACCCTCCCCAAAAATTTTTATATTTTAGCCCGTAAAAATTTAATTTAGGCCTAATATAGCTATTTCAACTCATTTTGACTCTTTTACTTTATTTTATTACCAGAAAAATAATAATTACAAAAAATATTTTAGTTTATGTATTTTTCATAAATTTGAAAAAAATACAAAAAATAGTACCTTATCTTTATCTTTATATAATTTCGAAAATACAAAAATAGTTTCATGTTTAGTTTAGTTAATTAGGATTAGTTTTGGCATTGTGTAGTATTTCTATCTTATTTTAAAAGGCATTGTGTAGTCTAGGGACCCTTCAAGACCCTTCTTTAGGACAGAAAATAAATAAAAGGACCCTAAGGACTTAAAACAAAAGGACTTAGGGACTAATTGGCAAATACACAAAATATAAATCTAGACCTAGACTCTACAATAAAGGGGGGACGGAAAACAGAAAATAGAGAGAGGCTTAGATATGGAACGAAAAACAGAGAAAAACGGGGAATAGGGAAGAGAACGGGAAATCGGGGGGATCAAAACCAGAGGAAAAAGTAAAAAAAGTAGTCCTTTCCTTCATCCATGAGATCTTCAACCTAAAACCACCATGAAGAGCCATGAAAGCTAAGAACTAAACCCAAAAAAATCAGTAGCTATTTCTTCAGCAATGAGACAGCCTTAGATCCACCCTAAACCACCTCATCTTTCTCCAAAAAACGCAGCCTAAAGCTTCTGCAAATCCAACTCCGCGGCAGCTTCAAAACGTAGCAAACAAAGCTGCAAAACACCACCCAAAATCCAGCAGTAGAGAGCAGCGAAATCAGCTGCGAATCTGCTGAAAAATCTGCAGCGAAATCAGCTGCGAAATAGCTCGAAAACCATCCAAAACCGGGCTGAAAGCCAACACCAAACAGCCCCCTTTTGCACAGAAAAATTGCAGCTCGAGAGGCGAGTTCGAGTTCGCCGTCACTGGTTTCCGGTCGTTGTCTCTGCTGCTTGGTTCGTTTGTTGAGTCACAAAGCTTTAAAGTTCGGACTCGCTATAAAGAAATTTATTCTGATTTCACACACCTTGTACATGTACTTTCAGGTATTTGACTCGTTCTCTTGAAATGGTTTGTTTGCACTTGACTAGCCATGAAATATAATATCCTACAGCTGCATGCGAAAGATATAAACATCTTGGTTGTTTGGTTTTAATTTGATAAGAATACAATGTTGTTAAGAGATGCATGGCCAAGAGAATTGAGCTGAAGCAAACTAACGTAAGAAAACTAGAATATGCAGTAGTAAAGGTTTATCTCTTTTCATTTGTTATTGATCAATAGCTTTACCTTCTATTTTGATAAGTTCGAATCTATATTGATATGTTTAATCTTGGTTGTTTTCCTAGTGTATTTTTTTTTTTTTCTCTTTGAATTATGCCTTATAAATCTGTCCTAGAACTTTGAATAATGAAAACAAAATAATTATGTTGGATTGAAGTAGTAGCACATTGAAGTAATTGGACCATGGGATTTTGGGATTTTTTTTCTTTTAAAAAAAAAACATAGGTTTGCGTTTCCCAAGACAAATTGGTACTAGCCGAGAACTAAAATTATAGCAACTTAAGCTTTGGATCATTTTTTTTATTATTGTTTACTTTCGTAATTTAACCGTTTGTAGCATGCTAGCCGTCAACACCCGGGTAGACGAACCTTTAGGTGCGACTTAAATCTTTCATTGTGATTGTGTACACGTTCGCGTAACATAATTATGATCCTAAAAACAAAATCGGAGTATGCGTTCGAGCAACTTTGACTAAACTTTCTTAAAAATAATAAAGTGTTATTAATTGTGGACACGTTCGCGTGACATGATTTTTGACGCGCCAAACAAATGGGTACACGTACGTGAGACCCGTTTCAAGATAATTTTCTTAATTAAAAAGCTATGAAAGGTAAATGCACATAGGTTCTAAAATGAGTAATTGAACAATTTTGAAAAGCCAAGTATGATCAAAGCGACCGTGCTAGAACCACGGAACTCGGGAGTGCCTAACACCTTCTCCCGGGTTAACAGAATTTCTTACCCGGATTTCTGGTTCGCGGACTGTAATACATAGTCAATCATTTCCTCGATTCAGGATTTGAACCGGTGACTTGGGACACCATAAATCTCCCAAGTGGCGACTCTGAATTTCTTTTAATAAATAATCCCATTTCGATTGTCCCTTAATTGGAAAAACTTCCTTTATTATACCCCTTCCCCGTGGTGTAATAAGAAAAAGGAGGTGCGACAGCTCTGGCGACTCTGATGGGGATAAGACCCAGAATCTCTGGTTCAGGGTTCAAGAATTCGAGCTTGTTTCATGATTTTTACTTGGCTTTATTTATTGTTCATATTATTGTATTCTGTGAACCTTTTGTGTTAAATGCTATCTGTTTACCGCTTTAATATTATTTAAATTGTATATAATTGTCTTCTTACGCCACCCCTCTGAGTCTTCTGAAAATGGTGCATACCTTCGCGTAGCCCACTTTTTCTGTAGAAATTATACCAAATTGAGTGAGGCTAGGCAAGCGACAAGGCCGGGCAGACTTTAGTGCTCTCGGTACGTCGCCCCCTCCTCGGCCCCAGTTGTCCGTTCGGGTACCCCCAAGTCTAGACCAAAACCCCAGGATTTAAATCTAGAAAAATACAGCTTCATGCCGGATCCCTAGTAGGAATGCTTATCTGCATCATGTGCACTTGACTTAGGGGACTCAACACAGGAGTTGGGTCCGTCTAGGACAGGTATACCCAAAGTAACAGACCATCTTGATTCATCTTATGTGCTACATGTTGCATTCCTTCAAGGGTAAAAGGATCATTTGGCGGACCATTGATAATTGAGGTCAAATGAAAGAAAAATAAAAAAAGAAAAAGAAAGGGTAAAGTGTGAAGATAAAGCGAGTGGGGCCCAATTATGTTTTCATCACATTTTGTTAAGGAAGAAAAGAAAAAAAGAGAATAAAAAATTCAAAAAAATTTGCACTTATTATCATTTAAAAAAAATTAAAAAAGGGGGAAAAAAAGAAAGAACGTCAGTTTGTTTGCTTTATTCCTGACCTTCCAGAACTACGCAAAGATCTGATTCATACGGGGTCATGATATGTAGGCAACCTACATAGGGTTCGATCGAATTATTTTTATTTATTAAAAGAAAAAGAAAAGAAAAAAGGGAAAAAAAGTTAGAAGAGGGAAAAGAAAAAGAGATGAAATTTTGGGATGTGAGAAATGATTAGGAAGAAAAAGAGCGATAATCAGAAAGAAAAAGGGAAAGAAAAATGAGCGAGCTAAGAAGTGCGAGGAAAGAAAAGAAAAGAGAAGATTCAAATGGACAAATTGGGATGATGCCAAGTGGCCTTACGACCCTCGAAGTCATTCTAGAACCATTAATTGTTGCTAGGTGCATTGCACGCAATGTGATATTTTTGCTATTAAATACCCTAACGCTAACGGGATGACCCCATTTTGTTCCCTTTTGACATCTTCATAGCAGAAAGGTGGTTAGTTTATAGCATTCACGCGAGTCATTCATGCACGCTAGGTCAAACAGCAAGACAGCCATGACTAGTGAGAGATCAGACATAGGTGTTGTCGAATTGGAACTTGAGTTGAAAGAAGAGGCCCAAAGGTTGAAACGCCAGATAATGGAGATGTACCAGGCTTGGATTAGTGGGCACCCTCTACCCTCATTCCCCACCAACCACATCAAAAATCTTGCTTCCGTCCCACTACCACCACAATCCCAGATTCTCAATGCTGTTAATCTCTCCACACAACATACCTCAGGCTTTATCCCTTGCTACAGCTGCCCTGACATCTTGTCCCAGCCTTTTCATGCTCCACCCGCCAATGCAAGCGTGTCATTAACTACTCCCGTTTTTGCAGCTCCTCCCCATGCCAACATCCCTTCATCTTCTAGTGAAACCTTGTTGAAAGTTCTTGATGCCCAATATTATGGTACAAAACCAACTTTCAAGACCTTGGACCCATATCGTTGCGCTCCTCATTTCGGGCCTCCCATTGAAATTGCAAAACCCGCTAAGGTTGTGGAGCAAGATGAAGTATCTAGAAAATGTGTGATATCTGCAAAAGAGTCTTCGAATGGTGTCGGGGCAAGTAAAAAAAAGTCAAAGTTTGTGGTACTAGGGACGCCAAGCAAGACTGTTGTAGTTGTGAAAGGGTCTCCTATTACCCCTATTGTTACTAAATCAATGACTCAATTTCCAGTGGTTGAGACAAAGGATGTTCCGTGGAGCTACAAACAAACAACAATGACACACAAGGGAAAAGAAGTGGAGGAAGGATTTGTTGAGGTCGGAGGACCAACTCATTTCGGAGGATGTCTTACCTCCAAAAAACTAAGGAAGGCCAAACTCTTCAAGGGTAGCCAAATGACAGTAAAGAAATCGGTGACCGAGGAAGAGGCTGAAGAGTTCTTGAGAAAGATGAAAGTGCAAGGCTATTCCATTGTTGAACAATTAAGGAAAACTCCAGCTAATATTTCTCTGTTATCTTTGTTGACACATTCGGATGAACACCGCGGGGTCATAATGAAGATTCTAAAAGAGGCACATGTTCCTGATAAGATCACAGTAAATCAATTAGAAAGGTTTGCTAGCGGGATTTTTTGAAGCAAATAGGACCACTTTTACGGACGATGAGCTTCCTATAGAGGGTACGAAATACAATCGAGCTCTTTGTATCCCGGTGAAGTGCGAAAATTATTTTGTCACCAGTGTGTTGGTTGATAATGGATCCAGTGCAAATATCTGCCCTCTTTCCACTTTGCAAAAGTTAAAGATCGTCACCGAAAGAATCCACATGAACAGTGTAGGTGTTCGAGGTTTGATGAGGAAGGAAAAGGTTCTGTTGGATATATAATGCTCGAATTGGTGATAGGGCCAGTTAGTTTCAGTGTGAAATTTCAAGTGCTAGACATGGTTGCCCCGTATAATTTGTTATTGGGTAGGCCTTGGATACATGCGGTGAAGGCAGTGCCATCATTGCTATATCAAATGGTGAAATTTGAGTGGGACAAAAAAGAGATATTTGTGCGTGGGGAATAGGATTTATCCCTTTATGAAGATTCATATGTTGCATTTATTGAGGCCGAAGATGATAAAGGACCTTTAGCTTATCAAACTTCCGAAATGATGCCTGTCGAAAGGATTCCTGAAGGAAAATTCATTCCAAGGCCGGGACTATCACCTTCGATCTGCATGGTAGCTAATGAGATGTTGAAGTATGGTTTTGTGTCGGGTAAAGGTGTGGGCGCATCTTTGTAAGGTATCGTGCAACGAGTATCTCTACATAAAAATTTGGGTACATTTGGTCGGGGGTTCAGCCCTACAGGGGATGATGTGAAAAAGGCTACAAAGTCGAAAAAGAAAGCATGGCCGCTCTCTAGGCCTATCCCACACCTCTTCAGAACTTTTGTCAAGTCAGGGGCAATGAAGCGTCCGGTGTCAGCAGTTCCAAAACTTGGGTTGTCTTTGATGAGTAGTTGATTTGAGAGGGACCAAAGTCTATTTAATGAAGTGAACACAGTAGAAATTGGGGAAGGTTCTGGTGACGAAGAAGTGCATTTTGTCAGACCGAATGTGAAGATCAATAATCGGGAAGCTACTCCTCTTTCTACTCGGAGGGAGTTTTGGTAGTGGGCTTTGATTTCCTTTTAGTTGTCTAGATTATTCCAGGGTTGTGATTCAGATTCTATGTTCTGTCCATTTGGATGTGTTAAACCTTGTTATCTTTCAATTTCAGTGAAATGCAATTTCCCTTCTTCTTCATTCCTGATAGTTTCATTTTAGTTTTTCTTTTCTTTCTTGTATAGTTCTTTTTATGCTGGTTTCAATGACATGACATGCATGAGGAGTCTTCGGCCGAGTTTTGAAAGCCAAGTTAATTCTAAAAATCCAAAATGGAGTGTGATGATGAAGCACAGATTGATGATGATGAATGAGTCGAAACCCGCCTGGAACAATTGAGTTTGATTGATGAGAAACGATTGGCAGCAGTGTGGCTTGGCCAATTGTATCAACAGTGAATGGCAAGAGCATATAATAAGAAGGTACGTCCACAAAAGTTCGAAGTGGATCAGCAAGGGTGAGATATATCTTTCCACATCATGCTGAGGCCAAAGGAAAGTTCGCCCCAAATTGGCAAGGGTCGTTCATTGTAATGAGAGTGCTGTCCAATGGTGCTTTGTATTCAACAGACATAGAAGGAAAGTGTGTAGAAATGACCATCAATTCTGATGCGGTCAAGAGATATTATGTATGATTTCTTTGGTTTAATTGCATTTGTTTGTACTCGGCATGTTTTAGAGATTGGAATGACAAAGGCATTTTATTCTGCTATCTAAACACTTTATCCTTTGTTACCCCTTTGAGCCTTATTTATTTTCTTTCACACCCCTCCTTTGGAATCAATGGCAAAGATCAGAAACACAAGCGTAAAAGATAAGTAAAAGAAAAAGAGAAAAGAAAAGGAATGAAAAGATAGAGAAGAAAAAGGAAGAAGAAATAAAAGAGAAGAAAAGAAAAAGAAAAAATGACAAAACAACAAAACAACAAAAGTGAAAAGAAAGAAAAGAAAAAAAAAGAAAGAGAAAAGGAAAAGAAAAATAGCAACAACAAAAGTAGTCACATGAACTACGTTCGACCTGATTCCTTTTAAGGATACGTAGGCAGCCTCACTGTTCGGTCCCATCAAAATAAAATCCAAAAGTCCCCAAGCAAGAAACTGGGGCAGAAGTTGCGGTTATTGTAAGAAATCTGATTCCAAAAGTTGTAATTTTAAACCCATATAAATTGTTTTGAGCCTTTAATACCCTTTCTTTCTAACCTTATCCAAAAACCCACATTACGGTCCAAAGAAAGACATTCTGATCAGTCTTCAAGAAATGTCAAGTCGAGCAAGAAGAGGTGATTCATATCAAGGGCAACACTCCGGTCCAAGCAGGAAAGTAATGAAAAATGAGAGAGTCTTATTGGCAAAAATCCTCACGGGCATCGTAAGGCGATAGGAGTAGAGAGAAATCGAAATGAGAGAGTCTTATTGGTGAAAACCATCACAGGCACCTTAAGGCGAAAGTGAGTTGAGAGAAATTAGAAATGAGAGAGTCTTATCGGTGAAAACCCTCACGGGAACCTTAAGTCGAAAGTGAGTTGAGAAGTGAATAAATGGGAGAGGTCTGTGGGTGAAAACCATTCGGGACACCGCAGGATGAACAAGGTTAGGGTTTGGGTGAAGAAATCAGGTTATGGAATTTCGGGGCAACAAAGTATGGAAACTCAAAGTTGATTGGTTGGACAGATTGGGCCGATTAGTCTGAAATGTATGTCATGATCAATGGTACCAGCTGTTCCACTCAGATAAGTCTTTTTTCCCTTTTTCCTTTTAGTAAGTCGTCCAGTTTTGGATTTTCTTTATCCTTAACTCTCAAGGTCATTGCATTTCATTTCTTTTGGGGTCCGTTTCTCTAAGATGTTTCAATGTCAGTCCCATTCAAAGCAAATAAGAAAGGACTTCAAAGCTCACTACCAGCTTCCAAAATTGCAAAGCACAGTGTAGCCAGAACAGACCAAAGATAGCATGATGTAAAGTGGGATACAAGGAATCACCGAAAGTTTCATCGGTAGAGTGACTTGGTAATGTTGTGGGAGATGCAAAGGTTTAGATAAAGGGGTCAGTGGTGTAAAACAACTATTGGGTATAGAACACTCGGGTCGCCAAAGGTCATGGAGTTTGAAATTCAGTCAGAAAGTCTAGCGGTTCAGGGCCAGTTCGGGGAAGCAGGACAAAATAAAACATGGTAGCGGAGATACCTTCAGCAAGAATGCCATCAACTAACCACCATTTTAAACTGACAAGATTTTCCATTGATTGAAACAGGGGCAGAAAATTTTGTTTGTTTCGAAGAAACTCTCCGTAGGGGAAAGAGCAAGCACCAAAACAGGTTTGACCGTAAACTCTCAGGACCTTCCTGGAAAATGTGGCTTAGTTAAATTTCAAAACAATCATGAATAGCATAGAGGAATGTAAGTTGGTTTCAAAGTTTGCATGTTTAAGATAGGATTCAATTAGGAGTTTTCAGGACCTTCCTGGATAGTAGGATGCAGTTTAAGACCCTCTTAGATAACAGGACTTAGCGGAAGTAATACCTTTAGAAGATACAGCTTAGATCTATAATTGACATTTAATTAATAGTTGTCAGGACCTCCCTAGATAATAGGACTTAGCTTTTAAATTCTTAATAATAGTTGGTAGAATGATTCAGTTTAACCATCACATATGTGCCCAGCCACCAAACTGGGGCACAAAGTTTTCTTCGTTTTGTTTGTTTTGTTGAAGTCAGGAGCCCCCTTGAGAACAAGGGAATACATCCAAGTCAGCAGTCAGGAGCCTGCCTGGAGAACAAGGGAGCACATTTCAAGTTTAACAGTCAAGAGCCCGCCAGGAGAGCAGGGAATACATTTCAAGTTTAGCAGTTAGGAGCCCACCTGGAGAATAGGGAATACATTCAAGTTCAGCAGTCAGGAGCCCGCCTGGAGAGAAAGGGAATATATTCAAGTTCTGCAGTCAGGAGCCCACCTGGAGAGCAAGGAATACATTCAAGTTCAGCAATCAGGAGCCCGCCTGGAGAGCAGGGAATACATTTCAAGTTCAGCAATCAGGAGCCCGCCTGGAGAACAAGGGAGTACAATTCAAGTTTTAGATTTCAAAGACTTACTGATATTTGGTAACATGATGTAGTTTACAATCACATATGTGCCCAGCCACCAAACTGGGGCAGAAAATTTTCTTTGTTTTGTCTGTTTTGTTGAAGTTAGGAGCCCGCCTGAAGAACAAGGGAAAATACCCAAGTCAGCAGTCAGGAGCCCGCCTGGAGAACAAGGGAGCACATTTCAAATCAGCAGTCAGGAGCCCGCCTGGAGAACAAGGGAATACATTTCATGTTTAGCAATCAGGAGCCCGTTTGGAGAACAAGGGAATACATTCAAGTTTCAGCAATCAGGAGCTCACTTGGAGAACAAGGGAGTACAATACAAGTTTTAGCTTTTAAATTCTTACTGATATTTGGTAACATGGTATATTTTACAATCACATATGTGCCCAGCCACCAAACTGGGGCAGAAAGTTTTCTTCATTTTGCTTGTTTTGTTGAAGTCAGGAGCCCGCCTGGAGAACAAGGGAATACATCCAAGTCAATAGTCAGGAGCCCGCCTAGAGAACAAGGGAGCACATTTCAAGTTTAACAGTCAAGAGCCCGCCTGGAGAGCAGGGAATACATTTCAATTTTAGCAGTTAGGAGCCCACCTAGAGAATAAGGAATACATTCAAGTTCAGCAGTCAGGAGCCCGCCTGGAGAGCAAGGGAATACATTTAAGTTCTGCAGTCAGGAGCCCACCTGGAGAGCAGGGAATACATTCAAGTTCAGCAATCAGGAGCCCGCCTGGAGAGCAGGGAATACATTTCAAGTTCAGCAATCAGGAGCCGGCCTGGAGAGCAGGGAATACATTTCAAGTTAGCAGTCAGGAGCCCACCTAAAGAGTAGAGAATACATTTCAAGTCAGCAGTCAGGAGCCCGCCTGGGGAGCAGAGAATACATTTCAAGTCAGCAGTCAGGAGCCCGCCTGGAGAGCAGGGAATACATTTCAAGTCAGCAACCGGGAGCCCGCCTAGAGAGCAGGGAATACATTCAAGTTTAGCATCCAGGATCCTTCCTGGCGAGCAGGGAATACATTTCAAGTCAGCAGTCAGGAGCCCACCGGAGTGCAGGGAATACCTTCAAGTTTAGCAGTCAGGAGCCTGTCTGGAGAGCAGGGAATACATTTCAAGTCAGCAGTCAGGAGCCCGCCTGGAGAGCAGGGAATACATTTCAAGTCAGCAGCCAGGAGCCTGCCTGGAGAGCAGGGAATACATTTAAAGTTTAGCGGTCAGGAGCCCGCCTGGAGAGTGAGGGAGTACAATTCAATTTCAGCAGTTAGGAATCCGCCCGGAGAAAAGGAAAACATCTTAGATTATAATTCAAGTCAGCAATAAAAGAAGTTCGCGGCAAGAATGCGAGTCAACGGTCCGAGGTGATCAACAGAAGTTAGTCACAATAAAGAAAATGGAGAAAGGCAAGAAGTTAATCCAAATGCAGAAGTTGATGAAAGATGTGAGCTGCTTGAGACATGACTGGAGTCACAAGCATGGTGTGGTTTCTGGGTTTGGTCCGAAAAGCTGAGGAAGAATGAACTAGCGTCTGCAACTAGCAAGCGTCAAGGTTCAAATCCAAAGTCCGCATGAAGAACCATTCTAGATTCGAGATCAAGCTTCAGAAGACTTATATATAGGAATCTTGTAACTCATATTTGACAGGCTTAGCTACTCTTTTCATTTGTTTTGATTTGGATGTAATATCAGGACCGCGGATCGGAACCTCAGTGGAACAACACCTCGACTGGGTCTCTACCTCAGCATACTCCATCATCTCACTCACCTCTGAACTACACGTGGCCTGATTCCTTTATAACCAAGGATATGTAGGCAGCTCTGATACCAGGGCTCGGTCACATTCCCCTTTTCTCTTAGTTTTGGTCTCCTTAAATAAGGGTCGAATAAAAAAACATGTCTAGTCGTTCTTTGTCTAAAAATACTTCGTATTTCCGGTCAAAGAGGGGCAGCTGTAGACATGTGATTTTTGACTCTCCCCAAGATTTTTTATATTTTAGCCCGTAAATATTTAATTTAGGTCTAATATAACTATTTCAACACATTTTGACTCTTTTACTTTACTTTATTACTAGAAAAATGAAAATTATAAAAAAATATTTTAGTTTATGTATTTTCATAAATTTGAAAAAAATACAAAAAATAGTACCTTATTTTTATCTTTATATAATTTTAAAAATACAAAAATAGTTTCATATTTAGTTTAGTTAATTAGGATTAATTTTGGCATGATGTAGTATTTTTATCTTATTTTAAAAGGCATTGTGTAGTCTAGGAACTCTTCTAGACCCTTCTTTAGGACAAAAAATAAATAAAAAGACCCTAAGGACTTAAAACAAAAGGACCTAGGGACTAATTGGCAAATACACAAAATATAAACCTAGACCTGACTCTACAATAAAGGAGGGACGGAAAACAGAAAATAGAGAGAACCAAAAATAGAGAAAAAAGGGGAATAGGGAAGAGAATGAGAAATCTGGGGGGATCAAAACCAGAGGAAAAAGTAAAAAAAAAAAAAGTAGTCCCTTCGTTCATCCATGAGATCTCCAACCTAAAACCACCATGAAGAGCCATGAAAGCTAAGATCTAAACCCAAAACAATCAGTAGCTATTTCTTCTGCAATGAGACAGCCTTAGATCCACCTAAACCACCTCATCTTTCTCCAAAAAATGCAGAATAAAGCTACTGCAAATCCAATTTTGTAATAGCTTCAAATCGCAGCAAATAGAGGTGCAAAACACCACCCAAAATCCAACAATAGAGAGCAGTGAAATCAGCTGCGAATCTGCTGAAAAATCTACAGCGAAACCAGCTGTGAAATAGCTCGAAAACCAGCCAAAACAAGGCTGAAAGTCAACACCAAACAATCCCCTTTTGCACAGAAAAATCACAGCTCGAAGGCGAGTTCGAGTTCGTCGTTACTGGTTTCTGGTCGTTATCGTTGGGGCTTGGTTCGTTTGTTGAGTCACAAAGCTTTAAAGTTCAGACTCACTATAAAGAAATTTATTCAAATTTCACACACCTTGTAGATGTACTTTCAGGTATTTGACTCGTTCTCTTGAAATGGTTTATTTGCACTTGACTAGCCATGAAATATCCTACAGCTGCATCACTACTAGAAATCCGGAAAAAGCGATAAAAACTTAGCGACCAAAGTTAGTCTGTGGGAAAAAGCGACCGAAGTTGGTCGCTAAACTAGCGAAAATAATAAAATAAATAAAAGAAACAAAATAGCGACCAAGTTTGGTCGCTACTTCGTCGCTATATTAGTCAAAATATTGACTGGACTAGTCAGACTTTCTTGGTCAAACATTTACTGAGATTAGCGACCAATGTTGGTCGCTAAAGTGGGACCCACCTTCAAAATTTTAATAATTATATTATTATTTTAAAAAAATTATAAAAAATAAATATATATAATATAAAAATGGCGAACAACGTTGGTCGCTAATTAAAGGGTAGGCAGATAGCGACCTACTTTGGTCGCTTAAATGGGACTCGGTTATACAATTTCAATAATTATATTATTAATTTAAATATTATTTGAAATATAGTTAAATCTGATTTAAATATAGAGACCAACTCTGGTCGCTAAACTAAATTCTTGAAAAAATAGCGACCAAAGTTGGTCTCTATTCAGGTCAACAATGGTCAAAATTAAAAATTACTTTTGTATTTACTATCTAAATGATATAAAAGTAAGCCGTTAATACTTTTGTAATACAAGGGATAAATAGTACTACCAATCGTACGTGTGTGTCTCTATATATATATACTTACGCTATACTATGTACTGAGTATAAGTGTATTAGGTAGTATTATATCGAATATAACTATATATATATATATAACACTCTCTCTATATATATATATAACTCTATATATATATATATACTTACGCTATACTATGCACTGAGTATAACTGTATTAGGTAGTACTGTATCAAATATAGCTTACATATATAATATATATACTAACATTATACTATGCACTAAGTATAAGTGTATTAGGTAATATTGTATCGAATATATATATATACAATATATATACTTACGCTATACTATGCACTGAGTATATGTAATGACCTGACTGGTCGTTTTGCATTCTCGAACCCCGTTCCCGTAAATAATACTTTCTGCACTTGCTTTAGCTAATTTATGACTTGTGGGGACGGGTGATTCAGAAGTTAGAAGAGTTCTGAGCAAGATTTAAGCCTAGTTGCTTCTTTAAAGTTCCTTTTAAAAAGGCCAAGTCTAACATCGGTCAATATTTTGGGGAAACAGACTCGGAATCATGATTTGATAATTTTTGAGGGTCCGCGAGAAAATATGGGACCTGGGCGTATTCCCGAATTCGAATTTTGAGGTCCCTAGCCCGAGTAATGAATTTTTATTTAAAATTTTTAAGTTTATGTTTCAAAGAATAAAATAAACTAAGAAATCATTGTTTACATAGGTATCGGGTTCGAATTTCGATTCCGAAACTTGGTACAAGTCCGAAATATCAGTTAAGACTTACCCGTAAAATTTGGTGTCGATCCGAGTAGTTTAAGGGCGTTTTGACCCGTTGGACGAAAGTTTAGAACTTGAAGTTCAATGATTTGAGATATTGGGTTTTGGGGTGTGATTCCTCAATTTAGCGTTGTTTCGAGTGTTTCGAGGGTTCGAGTAGGTCCGTCTCGTGATTTCAGACTTGTAGGTATGTTCGGGCGGGGCTCGGGAGCCCCGAGCATCCAATGGTCGAGGTTTGAGTGAGGTGGAAACTTAGAGAAAGGACTGAGGTTGCTGCTTCTATCATAACCTCATCTGCGGTTCTTGGACAGCAAAAGCGGGACCGCAGATGCGGCCATTGAGTCGCAGAAGCGAAAAGGGGGCCGGACCAGATAAATCGCATAAGCGGTCATTTAACCGCAGAGGCGGTTCTGCTTAAGCGGATGTCAGACCGCAAAAGTGGTCGAGCCCAACTTGCCAAAAGCCGCAGAAACGGCCTAGTAACCGCATAGGCAGTCTCGCTTATGCAACCCCAGACCGCAGGAGCGGCCCAGTCCCTTATTGCCAAAAGCCGCAGAAGCGGCCTAGTAACCGCATAAGCGATCTCGCTTATGCGGCCCCAGACCGCAGAAGTGATAATTGCTGGGGGGGCAGTACCTCATTTAATACGGACTCAGCTCCATTTTTAACACATTTCTCTCTACACTTGGGTGATTTTGGGGGTTTCAAAGAGAGAGTCTCCACATATCACTGCAAGTTTGGGATTATCCGGCTTCGAATTAAGTACTCGGGCTCATTCTTGGATATTGGGAGTGCACTTTGGAGCGAGGTGAGTCTCCTTTCTATCTTTGTAAGAGGGAATTGTCCCCATAGGATTTTAAATGAGTAATTGTTGCTAAATGCGGGGGCTACATACGCACTAGGTGACGAGAGTCCGTGCGTAGCTACTATATGATAATTGTTCGGGTAGTTTAGGATCAATGCCATGTCTGTTTGGGGAATATCTCTTATTTTAACTTGTCAATATGATCATTTTGACTTGTTAGAGAGTTGAGGGAATGAAAAGTGAACGTATGTGTTGTTGAGCCTTGGTAGGGATTCCCTTGTATATAATTGAGCCTTATGTGCTTTTCTTGATATTTTCTTGATGATTATGGATCGGGCTGATCGCCTCGGTGATAATAGATGCATCTATATGGTTCGTGCCGCTCGATCCTTGGCAGTGCACAATTTATTTTTCATTGGAGCGGACCGTCGACCTCGGCATGTTTGTGCATGATTTATGTGCTTGCATTTAGTTATGACATGATCACATATTTGATATGAAAAGGGAAAACATGCAATTTAATTATGACGAGAACATGAATTTGGCTCTTCTATTAAACTTGTGTTATTAAAATCCTTCATGCTGTACATATCACCTTATTACATTATATTATCTTGACATTAGTATGTATCAAGTCGACCTCTCGTCTCTACTTCTTCGAGATTAGACGAGATACTTACTGAGTACATGTGGTTTATGTACTCATGCTATGCTTCTATACTTAAATGTACAGGCTTTGAGGTAGGTGGATCTGGGCATTATCCTGGTGCGCAGCAGTGAGCATGCTTGGGGACTTCTACGGTGAGCTGATTCTCTCTCATGCCGATCCGCAGCCGAGGAAGTCCTTTCTTGTACTTTTGTTTCTATCTATCCTGATTCAGACAGTAGGATAGTGTGTTATTATTTTGTGTATACTCTACTAGTCGCCCATAGCTTGTGACACCAGGTTCTAGCACACACAATAGTAGAAATTTATTTTGGGGTGCATTGCTGTTGTAGCACTTTATGATCCTTACTGGTCTTACCTTTTGTGTTCGAATCTCTAGTATAATTATTTATTGGCTAAAGTAAAATGAGAACTTAATCATATTTCCGCATCGGCTGGACTGACAATGGTGTTGGACGCCATCATGACCTATTATGGTAAAATGGGTCGTGACAACATGGTATCAGAGCACTAGGTTCACGTAGGTATCACAAGTTACGGGCAAACCTAATAGAGTCTTGTAGATCGGTACGGAGATGTCTGTATTTATCTTCGAGGGGCTATAGGGTGTTAGGAAAGACTACTCTTTATTCATTCTTCATCGTGCAGTGGTCAGTGTACTAAGTTTCCTCTTCTATTCTCTCACAGATGGTGAGGACTCGTACCGACGACGTTCCGGACCCGGGAGGGGCTGCTCCCCCTATTGCCAGTGGCCGAGGTAGAGGCCGGGGGAGGGCACCGGCCCGTGGTAGGGGACGAGGGCGTCCCAGAGCTATTCTAGTTGCACCACCAGCAGACCCTGCGAGGGATCCCATTATTGAGGAGCAGGGCGAGGCGCCCGCAGCTGTGCCTACTCCGGTGGATTTCATGACTGCGCCGGGATTTCAGGAGGTCATGGACCGTATGCTTCGGTTCATGGACACTATGACTCAGGCTAGTTTATTTCCAGCCGATCCAGCTACCTCACAGTTAGGAGGGGGAGTACAGACCCCTACTGCACAGGCTCTAGGCCATGCAGCCGCAATTTATCATACTCTGGGTGCACTACCCTGCAGAGGGGGTCCAGCCAGTTGTTTTAGCGACACCCCAGCCCAGGCCAACTGTGGACGGCGATCCGCAGAAGTTATTAGACAGATGGACCAGGTTGTACCCTCCAGTCTTCGGGGGCGAGCGTCATGAGGATGCCCAGGATTTCATTGACAGGTGCAGGGGTAGGCTGCACAATATGAGGATATTGGAGTCACATGGAGTCGACTTCACTACTTTTCAGCTGGAGGGCAGGGCCCATAGATGGTGGCAGTCTTACTTGCTTAGTAGGCCAGAAGGAGCTCCTCCCCTCACTTGGGGTCAGTTCACTCAGTTGTTCCTTGATCGGTACATTCCACCCTCCGAGAGGGAAGAGCTACATCATCAGTTTGAGTATTTGGAGCAGGGTCATATGTCAGTGACCGACTATGAGGTAAGGTTCTCTGAGTTGTCTCGCCCTGCACTTATGATACTTCCCACAGAGGCAGAGAGAGTATGGAGGTTTGTTGCAGGGTTACATCCCACTATCCGGTCGGGTATGGCTCGTGAGGTAGAGATGGGCACTGGATATCAGCTAGTACTTGAGATTGCCCGACGGATTGAGGGCTACCATTTGAGGGGTAGAGAGCAGATGCAGCAGGACAAGAGGGCCAGATTCTAAGGAGAGTTCAGAGGTGCCCCGGCTAGGGGCAGAGGTCATTTTGGGAGGGGTTAGCCCAGTAGGCCCCCAGCTCCAGCACCACCGGCTCGGGGTGCTCCAGCGCGCTCCTATTTCATTTCCATGCCAGAGAGTTCTTACCGCCCGCCAGCTATTCAGGGTTCATCCAGTGGGTATTCAGGTCCTCCGGAGTCTTCCGATCCGTATTTCAGTGCTGTGCCGGAGAGTTCTTACCGCCCGCCGGCTACTCAGGCTTCTTCTAGTGGGCCTTCTGGTATTCTGGGTCAGCTATCCAGATAGCAGGCTGCCGCACCATGTTGTTTTGAGTGTGGGGATGCATGCCACATGAAAAGATACTACCCTAGGCTTAGGGGCAAGGCAGTACAGCAGGGGCAGCAGCCCGTGACTCTAGTACCAGCAATCTAGCCGCCTAGAGGTAGAGAGCAGACTGGTAGAGGTCGTTCCAGGGGTAGGGGCCAGACAGGGAGAGGTCAGCCAGTTACTACTCAGTCAGTTGGAGGCCAGGCAGCCGATGCTCCAGCTAGGTTCTACGCCCTCCCAGCCAGGCCAGATGCATTGGCCTCAGATGCCGTCATCACAAGTATTATTTTCGTTAATGGTAGAGATGCATCAGTATTATTTGATCCAGGGTCTACTTATTCATATGTATCATCTCTGTTCGCTCATTTTCTGGCTATTTCTCCTGAGCCCTTGGGTGTTCCTATTCATGTGTCCACTCCTGTGGGTGATTCTGTGGTTGTGAACCGGGTCTATCGGTCTTGTATGGTTATTTTCTGTGGTCTTAAGACTAGAGCAGACCTCCTGTTGCTCTATATGATCGATTTTGAGGTTATTCTGGCATGGATTGGTTGTCTTCAAATCACGCCGTTCTATATTGCCATGCCAAGACGGTTTCTCTAGCGATGCCAGGGTTACCGAGATTGAAGTGGAGGGGTTCCGCTGTGGATACACCTAGCAGGGTCATTTCCTTCCTAAAGGCTCAACGCATGGTTGAGAAGGGGTGTTTGGCCTACTTAGCTTATGTTCGAGACACCATCACAGAGTCTCCGATGATGGATTTAGTGCCAGTAGTCCGAGAGTTCGCCGATGTTTTTCCTTCTGATCTTCCTGGCATGCCTCCGGATCGTGATGTTTATTTTTGTATTGATTTGCCTCCAGGAACTCAGCCTATATCTATCCTGTCATACCGTATGGCTCCTAGGGAACTGAAGGAGTAGTTGGAGCAGTTTCTAGCAAAAGGGTTTGTTAGGCCCAGTGTATCGCCTTGGGGTGCACCAGTGCTATTCGTGAAGAAGAAGGATGGGACTATGCGGATGTGCATTGATTACCGCCAGTTGAACAAAGTCACCATTAAGAACAAGTATCCATTGCCCCGTATTTACGATTTGTTTGACCAGCTGCAGGGTGCTAGGGTGTTCTCTAAGATTGACCTAAGGTTAGGGTATCATTAGCTAAACATACGGGATTCGAATGTTCCGAAGACCGCATTCAGGACTAGATATGGCCACTATGAGTTCCTGGTGATGTCATTTGTCTTGACTAATTCTCCAGAGGCATTTATGGACTTGATGAACAGGGTGTTTAGACCTTATATTGACTCATTTGTTATCGTCTTCATTGACGACATCTTGATATACTCGCGTAGCCTGGGGGATCACGAGCAGCATTTGAGAGTGGTGCTTCAGACCTTGCGAGAGCAGAAGCTTTATGCTAAGTTCTCCAAGTGTGAGTTTTGGCTAGAGTCAGTAGCATTCTTGGGACATATAGTGTCAGGAGAGGGTATTAAGGTGGATCCCATGAAAATTGAGGCAGTTCAGAGTTGGCCACGTCCTACCTCAGTGACCTAGATCAGGAGCTTTTTGGGGTTGTCAGGCTATTACCGGCGATTTGTGCAGGGCTTTTCATCTATTGCATCACCTCTGACCATATTGACCCAAAAGGGTGCCCCATTCTATTGGTCCGATGATTGTTAGGAGAGCTTCCAGAAGCTCAAGATGGCTTTGACCACGGCACCAGTTCTCGTATTGCCTTCTGGTTCAGGGATGTACAATGTGTATTGCGACGCTTCTCGTTTTGGCTTGGGATGTGTATTGATGCAGAAGGGGCAAGTTATCGCATATGCTTCACGTCAGCAGAAGGTTCATGAGAAAAACTACTCTGTGCACAATCTAGAGTTGGCGGCGATTGTTCATGCTCTTAAGATATGGAGGCATTATCTATATGGAGTGTCATGTGAGGTTTATACAGACCATCGCAGCCTGCAGCATTTATTCAAGCAGAGGGATCTTAATTTGAGGCAGCGCAGGTGGCTTGATCTACTAAAGGACTATGACATTACCATTCTTTATCATCCAGGCAAGGCAAATGTGGTTGTGGATGCGTTGAGTAGGAAGGTGGAGAGTATGGGTAGCTTGGCATTTATTCATGCTGAGATGAGACCATTAGCTTTGGACGTTCAGTCTTTAGCCAGTAGACTTGTGAGATTGGATATTTCAGAGCCCAGTCGGGTCTTAGCATGTGTGATTGCTCAGTCTTCATTGGTGGGGGAGATTAAGGCGCGACAGCTCGATGATCCACATTTGGCAGTTCTCAGAGAGACGGTACTTCAGGGAGGTTCCAAGGAGATTTCTATTGGCGAGGATGGTGTGTTACGGCTTCAGGGCCGTGTATGTGTTCCTAATATTGATGGCTTGAGAGAGAGAATTCTAGAGGAGGCCCACAGTTTGAGGTACTCTATTCATCCAGGTGCCACGAACAGGTATCGTGACTTGAGGCAGCATTACTGGTGGCGGAGGATGAAGAAGGACATTGCGGAGTATACGGCTAAATGTTTGAATTGCCAGCAGGTCAAGCATGAGCACCAGAGGCCAGGTGGCCTACTTCAACGGATGCCCATTCCGGAATAGAAGCGGGAGCGCATCACTATGGATTTCGTGGTTGGGTTGCCGCGGACTCAGCTGAAGGTGGATTCAGTGTGGGTTACTGTAGATAGATAGACCAAGTCCGCCCATTTCATTCCAGTGGCGACTACTTATACGGCAGAGAGGTATGCTCAGATTTATATTCGGGAGATAGTGAGGTTGCACGGTGTGCCGGTCTCCATCATATCAGTCAGAGGCCCTCAGTTCATTTCCCATTTCTGGAGAGCTGTTCAGAGTGAGCTGAGGACCCGCGTGGAGCTTAGCACAGCATTCCATCCTCAGACCGACGGGCAGTCGGAGCGGACAGTTCAGATTTTAGAGGATATGCTTAGAGCATGCGTGATTGACTTAGGAGGGTAGTGGGATCAGTTCTTACCCTTGGCACAGTTTGCATATAATAACAGCTATCAGTCCAGCATAGATATGGCCCCGTATGAGGCATTATATGGTCGGCATTGTCGTTCTCCGATTGGGTGGTTTGAGCCTGGTGAGGCTAGGCTGCTTGGTACAGACTTGGTTTAGGATGCCTTGGATAAGGTAAAGTTGATTCAGGAGAGACTTCGAACAGCTCAGTCTAGGCAGAAGAGTTACGCAGATCAGAAGGCGCGTGATGTATCATTCATGGTTGGCGAGAAGGTTCTCTTGAAGGTTTCTCCCATGAAGGGCATTATGAGATTCGGAAAGAAGGGCAAGTTGAGCCCAAGGTTTATTGGCCCCTTTGAGGTGTTGAGGCGAGTTGGGTAGGTGGCCTATGAGCTTCCTTTACCTCCCAGTTTATCAGGAGTTCATCTAGTCTTCCATGTGTCGATGCTCCAGAAGTATCATGCCGACTATTCGCATGTGTTGGATTTCAGTACCATTCGGTTAGATGAGAGCTTGAGCTACGAGGAGGAGCTAGTTGCCATTGTTGATAGACAGGACCGCCAGTTGAGGTCCAAGAGGATTTCTGCGATAAGAGTCTAGTGGAGGGGCCAACCGATCGAGAAGCGACCTGGGAGTCCGAGAAGGACATGCGGAGCCGATATCCCCACTTATTCAGCAGTCCAGGTATCTTTCTATGTCCGTTCGAGGATGAACGTTTGTTTAACAGGTGGAGGATGTAATGACCCGACTGGTCGTTTTGCATTCTCGAACCCCGTTCCCTTAAATAATACTTTTCGCACTTGTTTTAACTAATTTATGACTTTCGGGGACGGGTAGTTCAGAAGTTAGAAGAGTTCTGAGAAAGATTTAAGCCTAGTTGCTTCTTTAAAGTTCCTTTTAAAAAGTCCAAGTTTGACTTCGATCAATATTTTAGGGAACGGACTCCGAATCGTGATTTAACAATTTCTGAGGGTCCGCAGGAAAATATAGGACCCGGGTGTATACCCGGAATTGAATTCTGAGCTCCCTAGCCCGAGTAATAAATTTTTATGTAAAATTGTCAAGTTTAAGTTTCAAAGAATTAAATAAACTAAGAAATCATTATTTTCATAGGTATCGGGTTCGAATTTCGATTCCGAAACTTGGTACAAGTCCGAAATATTAGTTAAGACCTACCCGTAAACTTTGGTGTCGATCCGAGTAGTTTAAGGGCATTTTGACCCGTTGGAGGAAAGTTTAGAACTTGAAGTTGAATGATTTGAGATATTGGGTTTTGGGGTGTGATTCCTCAATTTAACATTGTTTCGAGTGTTTCGAGGGTCCGAGTAGGTCCGCCTCGTGATTTCAGACTTGTCGGTATGTTCGGGCGGGGTTCGGGAGCCCCGAGCGTCAAATGGTCGAGGTTCGAGTGAGGTGGAAACTTAGAAAAAGGACTGAGTTTGATGCTTCTTTCATAACCGCATCTGCGGTTCTTGGACCGCAGATGCGGCCATTGAGTCGTAGAAGTGAAAAGCGGGCCGGACCAGATAAACCGCATAAGCGGATGTCGGACCGCAAAAGCGGTCGAGCCCAACTTGCCAAAAGCCGCAGAAGCGGCCTAGTAACCGCATAGGCGGTCTCGCTTATGCGGCCCCAAACCGTAGGAGCGGCCCAGTCCCTTATTGCCTAAAGCCGCAGAAGCGGCCTAGTAACCGCATAAGCGGTCTCACTTATGCGGCCCTAGACTGCAGAAACGGAAATTGTTGGGGGGCAGTACCTCATTTAATACGGACTCAACTCCATTTTTAACACATTTCTCTCCACATTTGGGCGATTTTGGGGGTTTCAAAGAGAGAGTCTCCACATATCACTGCAAGTTTGGGATTGTCCGGCTTCGAATTAAGGACTCGGGCTCATTCTTCGATATTGGGAGTGCACTTTGGAGCGAGGTGAGTCTCCTTTCTAACCTTGTAAGAGGGAATTGTCCCCATAGGATTTTAAATGAGTAATTTTTGCTAAATGCGGGGGCTACGTACGCACTAGGTGACGAGAGTTCGTGCGTAGCTACTATATGATAATTGTTCGGGTAGTTTAGGATCCATGCCATGTCTAATTGGGGAATATCTCTTATTTTAACTTGCCAATATGATCGTTTTAACTTGCTAGAGACTTGAGGGAATGAAAAGTGAACGTATGAGTTGTTGAGCCTTGGTAGGGATTCCATTGTATATAATTAAGCCTTATGTGCTTTTCTTGATATTTTCTTGATGATTATGGATTGGGCCGATTGCCTCGGTGATAATAGACGCATCTATGGTTCGTGCCGCTCGACCCTCGACAGTGCACAATTTATTTTCTGTTGGAGCGGGCCGTCGACCTCGGCATGATTGTGCGTGATTTATGTGCTTGCGTTTAGTTATGACATGATCACATATTTGATATGAAAAGGGAAACTAGGCAATTTAATTATGACGAGAACATGAATTTGGCTATTCTATTAAACTTGTGTTATTAAAATCCTTCATGCTGTACATATCACCTTATTACATTATATTATCTTGACCTTAGTAAGTATCAAGTTGATCTCTCGTCTCTACTTCTTCGAGATTAGACGGGATACTTACTGAGTACATGTGGTTTATGTACTCATGCTATGCTTCTGTTCTTAAATGTACAGGCTTTGAGGTAGGTGGATCTGGGCATTATCCTGGTGCGCAGCAGTGAGCATGCTTGGGGACTTCTACGGTGAGCTGCTTCTCTCTCATGCCGATCCGCTGCCGAGGAAGTCCTTTCTTGTACTTTTGTTTCTGTCTATCCTGATTCAGACAGTAGGATAGTGTGTTATTCTTTTGTGTATATTATACTAGT
>MU725369.1:2641-49433 GCA_026770625.1 Nicotiana glauca
AAATAATTCTGGCCTAGCATGCTCCACGTAATTTCAATTAAGGCAATTTAAGCAAATAGACAATTTGGGTTAATTAAACATGCTCTTCTATACTAGCACAGGCTATAATAGCAAGTAGGATAAAGCAAATAGGACGGAAAGCCAGTTCAAGTATTTTGAGTAAAAACTCGGGTTTCAACAAATAGCTCAAGTACGCGCTCGTCACCTCACGTACAAGCATTCAATTACCAATTATCACATCCTAAGGGACGAAGTCTCCCACACAAGGTTAGCCAAGCCACTTACCTCTAACCGGTGCAAAATCAACTAAGGAACGATGCCTTTGCCACGAGTATCCGAATCCAAATGGCCCAAATCTATTCAATACAATTACATATCGTAAATAATATGGTAAAAAACTGATTCCACTATTAAAATTAAAGCTAGGGCGCGAAAATAGGTAAAATGACCAACACGTCCCTCCAGCCAACATCTCGGAATCGAATAATTTTTACATTTTCAGAACCCTCGTACTCTCACGAGTCTAACCATATAAAAATCTCCCAAATCGGAGGTCAAATGCCCACTCAAAATCACATAATTAAGTCTAAGAAGTTTCATCCATTTTCCCCAATTTTTGACCTTGAATTTGAATTCTAACGGTTGATTTAGATAGGAAATGATGAAATATAACTAGAAAAGATCAAAGAAACGTTATCCAATGATCTTCTCTTCAAAACCCACTCAAAATTGCCTTCTCCCGAGCTCTCAATTGATTTTTCCAACTTTGAAATAAACCCTCGGATTTTCCCCTTTTCAGAATAGTGGTTTCCGCTTTTGCGGCCCAGGGACCGCTCCTGCGGTCCCGGTTTTGCGGAAGAGTCAACCTCTTTTGCGGTTCAACTAATGAGACCAAAGTCCACTTCTGCGGACCAGTAACCGCATTTGCGGTTTCGCTTATGCGAAAAGGAGACCGCTTCTGCAGTTCTCCTGAGGTGGGGCCAATTCCGCTTATGCGGTGACGAAGCCGCTTATGCGGCGCCGCTTCTGCGGTTCCAAAGCCGCAGAAGCGGAAATACCAGAAGGATTAATATCAGCTGCAACCAAACTTAGAAATTTGCCCCGTTAGCCATCCGAAATCATCCCGAGGCCCCCAGGACCTCAACCAAAAGCACTAATACCACCTAATACCTTATTCGAACTTGTACCAATCCTCAAAACATCTCAAACAATACCGGAAACCCGATTAAATCAAGGATTCAAGCCTAAGAACTTCAATTTCATCCAAAATACGCTTTCGATCAAAAACTTAACCAAATCTCATCTGAATGACCTGAAATTTTGCACACACATCCCAAAAATTCACTATCGGACCGGAAACTTCAAAAATTTAAACTTCGTCATTTCAAGCCTAAATGAGCTACGAACCTCCAAATTACATTCCGAACACGCTCCCAACCCCGAAATCATCTATCAGAGCTAACGAAACCATCGGATTTCCATTCCGAGGTCGTCTTCACATTGTTCCGACTACGGACCATTTTCTAACTCTTAAGCTCTCATTTAGGGACTAAGTGTCCCAAAACACTCCGAATCCTAATACCGAACGTCCCGGCAAACCAAAATAGCAGAAATGGACATAGGGAAAGCAGTTAATGCGGGATCGGGGCATAATTACAAAAACCACCGTCCGGGTCGTTACATCCTCCTACACTTAAACATTCGTTCGTACTTGAACGAGCATAGAGAACATACCTGAAGAAGCAAAAAGATGAGGGTACTGGCTGCGCATATCCTGCTCAGTCTCCCAAGTCGCCTCCTCAGCCGGCTGACCCCGCCACTGGACCTTCACTGAAGCGATGTTCTTTGACCTCAACTTTCTGATCTACCTATCCAAAATGGCCACTGGCTCCTCAACATAGGATATATCCTTGTCTAGCTGAACTGAACTAAAATCCAACACGTGCGACGGGTCACCGTGATATCTCCAGAGCATCGAAACATGAAATACCGGATGAACTCCGGCTAGGCTGGGAGGTAGGGCAAGCTCATAAGCAACCTCTCCAACTCGCCTCAAGATCTCAAAAGGCCCAATAAATCTCGGACTCAGCTTCCCTTTCTTTCCAAACCTCATGATGACCTTCATAGGCGAGACCCGAAGCAGAACCCGCTCGCCAACCATATATGCCACATCACGAACCTTCTTGTCCGTGTAACTCTTTTGTCTGGACTGGGTTGCACGGAGTCTGTCCTGAATCACTTTAACCTTTTCCATAGTATCCTAAACCATCTCTGTGCCCAATAGCCTGGCCTCACCCGGCTCGAACCAACCCACCGGAGATCTGCACCTCCTACAATATAAGGCCTCATATGGCACCATATGAATGCTGGACTGATAGTTGTTGTTATAAGCAAACTCCGCCAGTGGCAGGAAATGGTCCCATGACCCTCCAAACTCAATCACGCACGTTCGGAGCATATCCTCCAAAATCTGAATAGTGCGTTCGAACTGTCCGTTCGTCTGGGGGTGGAATGTCGTGCTCAACTCCACTCGAGTGCCTAACTCCTGCTGCACGGCTCTCCAGAACCGCGATGTAAACTGAGTGCCTCTGTCTGAGATGATAGAAACTGGAATACCATGCAATCGGACGATCTCCCTGATATAGATCTCCGCCAACCGCTCCGATGAATAAGTGGTACACACAGGTATGAAATGAGCGGACTTGGTCAGTCGATCCACAATGACCCAAATAGAATCAAACTTCCTCACGGTCCGTGGAAGTCCAGATACGAAGTCCATGGTGATACGCTCCCACTTCCACTCTGGAATCTCAATCTGCTGTAGCAACCCACCCGGACGCTGGTGCTCATACTTTACTTGCTGGTAGTTGAGGCATCTTGACACATAGTCAACTATATCCTTTTTCATCCGCCTCCACCAGTAGTGCTGCCTCAAGTCCTGATACATCTTCGCGGCACCCAGATGGATGGAATACCGCGAGCTATGGGCCTCTGATAGAATCAACTGTCGAAGATCATCGACATTGGGCACACAAATCCGGACCTGCATCCTCAACCCATCATCCCCGATGCTAACATCTCTGGCATCACCACGCCGAACTCTGTCCTGAAGGACAAGCAAATGAGGGTCATCAAACTGCCGCTCCCTGATGTGATCCAATAGGGAAGACCAAGAAACCACACAGGCTAGAACCCGACTGGGCTCTGAAAGGTCTAATCTCACGAACTGCCTGGCTAAAGCCTGAACATCCATCGCCATAGGTCTCTCTGAGGCTGGTAGATATGCCAAACTCCCCAAATTCTACGCACGACGACTCAATGTATCGGTAACCACATTGGCCTTACCCGGGTTATAAAGAATGGTAATATCATAATCCTTTAACAACTCTAACCATCTCCTCTGACGCATATTCAGGTCCTTCTGCTTAAGCAAGTGCTGCAAACTCCGATGGTCAGTGTAGATCTCACAAGGCACCCCGTACAAATAATGACGCCAGATTTTCAAGGCGTGAACAATGGCATCTAACTCAAGATCGTGGACAAGGTAGTTCTTTTCATGCACCTTCAACTGTCGGGACGCATAGGCAATCACCCTACCGTCCTGCATCAATACCGCTCCAAGTCCAACCCGTGAGGCATCATAATAAACGGTATAGGACCCCGAACCGGTAGGCAACATCAAGATTAAGGCTAAAGTCAAAGCTGTCTTGAGCTTTTGGAAGCTCGCCTCACACTCCTCTGTCGACTGAAATGGGGCACCCTTCTGAGTCAATCTAGTCATAGGGGCTGCAATCGATGAAAACCCCTCCACAAAGCGACAGTAATACGCCGCCAAGCCAAGGAAACTGCAAATCTCAGTAGCTGAGGAGGGCCTGGGCCAACTCTATACGGCCTCCACCTTCCTCGGATCCACTCGAATGCCCTCACTCGACACCACGTGGCCTAGGAATGCCACAGAACTTAGCCTGAACTCACATTTGGAGAACTTTGCAAATAATCTCTTCTCCTTCAGAGTCTGAAGCACTACCCTCAGGTGCTGCTCATGATCTTCCCGACTCCGGGAATATACCAGAATATCATCAATAAAAACAATCACGAATGAGTCAAGATATGGCATGAATACACTATGCATCAAATGCATAAAAGCTGGCAGGGCATTAGTCAGGCCAAAAGACATAACAAGGAACTCGTAATGACCATACCGAGTCCTGAAGGCAGTCTTCGGGATATCTGGCTCCCGAATTTTCAACTGATGGTAACCTGAGTGCAAATCAATCTTGGAAAACACTTGTGCGCCCTGAAGCTAATCAAACAGATCATCAATACGAGGTAAAGGATATTGGTTTTTCACTGTAACTTTGTTCAACTGGCGATAATCAATGCACATACACATAGAACCGTCCTTCTTCTTCACAAACAAAACAGGGGCACCCCATGGTGAAACACTGGGTCGAATAAAACCCTTACCCAACCATTCCTGCAACTGATCTTTCAACTCCTTCAACTCAGGAGGAGCCATGCGATATGGAGGAATGGAAATGGGCTGAGTTCCCGGCAACAGATCAATGCCAAAATCGATATCTCTATCGGGCAGCATGCCCGGAAGATCAGCTGGAAACACATCGGGGAAATCCCGTACCACTAGAACTGAATCAACAGAAGGGGTGTCAACAGTAACATCTCTCACATAAGCTAAATATGCAGCACACCCCTTCTCAACCATACGTTGAGCTTTAAGGAAAGAAATAACCCTGATAGGAGTATGATCTAAGGTACCACTTCACTCAATACGTGGAATACCTGGCATAGCCAGTGTCATGGTCTTGGCGTGACAATCAAGAATAGCATGATGGGGTGAAAACCAGTCCATGCCCAGAATAATATCAAAGTCAACCATACCGAGTAGTAATAGATCAGCCCTGGTCTCAAAACCATGAATAGTAACCAAACACGACCGGTACACGCAATCCACAACAAGAGAATCTCCCACAGGAGTAGAAACATAAATGGGGGCACTCAAAAAATCCTGAGGCACACCCAAATGCGAAGCAAAATAAGAGGACACATATGAATAAGTAGAGCCGGGATCGAATAGAACCGATGCCTCTCCGTGACAAATCAGAATAATACCTGTGATGACAGAATCAGAGGCAACCGCCTCGGTGCGAGCAGGAATGAAATAATATCTGGACCGACCCCTCTCACGAGGGCGACCTTTATATTCCAGGCCTCCGCCCCTAGTTGGCTGGGCAGGTGGCGCAGCAGTGGGAGCTGGAACCATAGCCTGAGAACTTTGAGAAGCACGCTGTGGCTGAGCAGTCTGTGAAGATGCACCCCTACCAAGTCTGGGGCAGTCCCTAACCACGTGACGTGTATCGCCACACTCGAAGCAAGCTCTGGGAGGACGTGGTAGCTGTGACTGACTGGAGCTAGGTCCGCTAGACTGACCTCTGGAAGTACCCCGCGCAGGAGGCGCGCTAGAAATTGGAGGCGCATAATAAGGCTCCTGAGGTGCTGGTGGAGCTGGAGTACTACCGGCTGCTGGCAAGGCTGAATGAATAGGGCGACTAGAATAACCCCTACCATAACGACCGACTGAGGAAGTAAGGGCACCGTAGTAGTGACCCGACTCTCGAGACCTCTTGGCCTCCCTCTCCCCTCGCTCCCTGGCGAGAATACCCTCAATCCACCTAGAAATGCTCACTACCTACTGGTAAGGAATATCCATCTCTAACTCTCGAGCCATGCTGGACCGGATGGGTGGAATAAGACCCTCGATAAACCTCTGAACTCTCTCCCGAACTGTGGCGACCAAAGTCGGTGCATATCTGGCCAACCTGGTGTAACATATTGCATACTTTGAGAGTATCATATCACCCTTGCACAAACGCTCAAACTCCGTGCGCCATGAATCCCTGAGGCTCTGGGGAACAAACTCCCTCATAAACATGTCTGAGAACTGGGTCCAAGTCAGTGAGGCAGACTCGACTGGACTGTCCAACTCATAAGTACGCCACCAATCATAGGCGGCTCCCCGAAGCTGAAAGGCGGTGAAAGAAACCCCACTAGACTCCACTATGCCCATAGTACGAAGAATGCGATGACACTCCTCCAAGAATCCCAAGGCGTCATCTGAAGCTAGGCCACTGAACACTGGGGGATCATATTTCTTGAACCTCTCTAGCCTACGCTGCTCATCCTCTGAGATAGCTGATCCATCCCTGGGCTGTACTGGTGCTGCAGGCGGTACATGAATAACCTCTAGAACCTGCTCCATCGGCACTCTCTGCTCGGGAGTGCGGGCTGCGGGAGTCTGGGCCCCTCCCCCGGCCTGAGATGTGGCTGCAGCAAGGGGAAGCAACCCCGCCTGAGCTAAAGTAGTGTACATGCACATGAATTGAGCCAGGGTCTCCTGGAGCGCTGGAGTAGTAGTAGCTGTAGTAGGTGTACTAGGTGCCTGTGCTCCAACTGGATCTGCTGGTGGTACCTCAGCGGCAGCGCGCGCGGGTGTTGTGGCTACACCTCGGACGTGTCCTCGACCTCTACCCCAGCCCCGGCCTCTGACGGCGGCAGCAGGGGGCGCAGGTGCCTGGTCCTCTCGTGTAGCACGTGTCCTCACCATCTGTGAGAGAATAGAAGACAGAAGTTTAGAATTGGTGTCAAAATATCGCACGACAAGGAATTCAAAAGAAATGAAGATTTTTTTCCTAAACAGTTACATAGCCTCTCGTAGATAAATACGGACGATTCCGTACCGATCAGCGAGACTCTAACAAACCGGCCTGTGTCTCGTGACTCATATGAACCTAGAGCTCTAATACCAACTTGTCACGACCCTAGTTCACTAATTGTGAACACGTCATGACGGCACCTAGTTTTCACGACCATGTAAGCCTAACACATTGCGGAAGTAACAATATTTGCGAAATTTATAATCAAAAGCTAAATAACATGAGTAATGTATACAGTTGCCGCCTGGCACATACACTTTAATACTTTAAATTCTGAAACCAACCCAAAGACCCAAAAACCCACTGGCAACACAGACTAAGAATAACACATAACACTGCTCTAATCATCCGGAAAGTCTATAACAAGGAAGAACAGAATAGCATCTAGCTAACTAAAGGGTAGAGTGAGAGGGAGACTCTCCGGTCTGCGGACACGGTAGATATACCTCAATTCTCCGAAATTCTCCCTATAGCTACTGATAATGCGCCTGCGTAGAGGTACCTGGATCTGCACATGAAAAACATGTGCAGAAGAGGCGTGAGTACACCACAGCAATACTCAGTAAATGCCAAACCTAACCTCGGTTAGGTAGTGACGATAAAAGGTCAGGGCCCTACTGAGGCAAAATAATATAGCAGCAAAATATTAACAGTGTAGAAATCCGACAAAACTAATGAACGCAGCAGTGTAATAAGACAGTTAAATGAAATAATAATACTGCAAAGACAGAACAGAAACGCAGAGTAAATCCCGCTAAATTGCAACAAGAATGCCAACGAGGGTCTCCTAGGATACCGTCCTGTAGCCCTTTCCTCAACTGTCCAATAGATCTCTCGGGATACCGTCCAGTCGTCCAACTCTCATATCAATATCAAAGGATCCCCGGGATACCGTCCCGTAGTCCAATCATCAGTGTGCTGGGGATCTCCCGGGATACCGTCTTGTAGTCCCAAAATAAAAGTACTGGGGGATCTCTCGGGATACCGTCCCGTAGTCCCAAAATAAAGTGCAGGGGGATCTCCCGGGATACCGTCCCGTAGTCCCAAAATAAAAGTGCAGGGGGATCTCCCGGGATACCGTCCCGTAGTCCCAAAATAAAAGTGCAGGGGGATCTCTCGGGATACCAACCCGTAGTCCCAAAATAAACAAACAAGGGGGGGGGGGGATCTTCTGGGATACCGTCTCGTAGTCCCAAAATAAACAAACAAGGGGGGGAGCTCCCGGAATCCCACATCCGTAGTCCCAATGTAAATGCACAACCAAAAATCAGAGAAATATTCAGAAATTGAAGTACAACAATACAAGACAACAAATAATTCTGGCCTAGCATGCTCCACTTAATTTCAATTAAGGCAATTTAAGTAAATAGGTAATTTGGGTTAATTAAACATGCTCTTCTATACTAGCACAAGCTATAATAGCAAGTAGGATAAAGCAAATAGGACGGAAAGCCAGTTCAAGTATTTTGAGTAAAATCTCGGGTTTCAACAAATAGCTCAAGTACGCACTCGTCACCTCACATACAGGGCATTCAATTACCAATTATCACATCCTTAGGGACGAAGTCCCCCACACAAGGTTAGGCAAGCCACCTACCTCGAATCGGTGCAAAATCAACTAAGGAACGATGTCTTTGCCACGAGTATCCGACTACAAATTGCCCATATCTATTCAATACAATTACATATCGTAAATAATATGGTAAACAACTGATTCCACTATTAAAATTAAAGCTAGGGCGCGAAAATAGGTAAAATGATCAAAATGCCCCTCCAGCCAACGTCTCGGAATCGAATAATTTTTACATTTTCAGAACCCTCGTACTCTCACGAGTCTAACCATATAAAAATCTCCCAAATCGGAGGTAAATGCCCACTCAAAATTACATATTTAAGTCTAAAAAGTTTCACCCATTTTTCCCAATTTTTGACCTTGAATTTGAATTCTAATGGTTGATTTAGCTAGGAAATGATGAAATATAACTAGAAAGGATCAAAGTAACGTTACCCAATGATCTTCTCTTCAAAAGCCACTCAAAATCGCCTTCTCCCGAGCTCTCAATTATTTTTTCCAACTTTGAAATAAACCCTCAGATTTTTCTCTTTTCAGAACAGTGGTTTCTGCTTTTGCGGCCCAGGGGCCGCTCCTACGGTCCCGCTTTTATGGAAGAGTCAACCGCTTTTACGGTTCAACTAATGAGACCAAAGTCCGCTTCTGCGGACCAGTAACCGCATTTGCGGATCCGCTTATGCGGAAAGGAGACCGCTTCTGCAGTTCTCCTGAGGTGGGGCCAATTCCGCTTATGCGGTGATGAAGCCGTTTATGCGGCGCCGCTTCTGCGATTCCAAAACCGCAGAAGCGGAAATACCAGAAGGATTAATATCAACTGCAACCAAACTTAGAAATTTGCCCCGTTAGCCATCCGAAATCATCCCGAGGCCCTTAGGACCTCAACCAAAAGCACTAATACCACCTAATACCTTATTCGAACTTGTACCAATCCTCAAAACATCTCAAACAACACCGAAACCCCGATTAAATCAAGGATTCAAACCTAAGAACTTCAATTTCATCCAAAATACGCTTTCGATCAAAAACCTAACCAAACCTCATCTGAATGACCTAAAATTTTGCATACACATCCCAAATGACATGACGGGGCTGCAACAACTTCCGGAACTTAAATCCGACCCTCGGATCAAAAACTCACTATCGGACCGGAAACTTCAAAAATTCAAACTTCGGCATTTCAAGCCTAAATGAGCTACGAACCTCCAAATTACATTCCAAACACGCTCCCAACCCCGAAATCATCTACCGGAGCTAACGAAACCATCGGATTTCCATTCCGAGGTCGTCTTCACACTGTTCCGACTACGGACCATTTTCCAACTCTTAAGCTCTCATTTAGGGACTAAGTGTCCCAAAATACTCCGAATCCTAATACCGAACGTCCCCACAAACCAAAATAGCAGAAATGGACTTAGGAAAAGAAGTTAATGGGGGATCGGGGCGTAAATTTCAAAAACGACCGGTCGGGTCGTTAAAGTGGTCCAACGCCAGTCACATTCTTTTTTTGCACCTAAAGGTTCATGATACTCATGTGGTTAGAAATTATGTTTAGTATTTATGGGTAGACATTTCATATAATCTAATAAAAAACCAAGAGAAAGAAATGAAATAGATGTCTATTTTTTTTTTGCTAAAGATAAAGAGACGAATTATAGAAATGTACAAAGACAATAAATGAAAAACAAGCGAGCAAGACACAGAGAGATCATGAAAGACCTCATATCTTATTTTTGTAGTTGAAGAAAGTGAGGAGAAAAAGATTACAAACTAGAAGGTATAGATATTGATGTAAATTGCATTAATTCGTAGTTGTTTTAACTAAAATACGTAATTTGATTAAATTTTATAGAAATAAGTTGAAAAAAATAACTAAAAATTTACATGAGTCAAATTTACTAATTGAGAATATTGTGAGTGTGAATATCATTAGACTATTTCTTGTAAATTAGTAATCAAAATTTGTATCTTATTATTATTGGTCTTCATGTCTTAAACTATTAGGCTTTTATTATTTTTCTCTTTAAAAGTAATTTTGTATATACATGAAGGAGTAATCTTTTAAATTATAGTGTTGATGAACTTTCTTGATTAATTACTTTTAGGCAGGTAAAATATATCTTCATATATTTTTAAAAAAATTATAATTTTCTAATTGTTTGAAAATTAAGACATTATAGTTGTATCTCACATCAACTTTAACACTATCGTATTATTTATATTTGTAAAAGCATACTAGATATGTTTGTATGAGTTCTTTATTTCCTTTTTAAATTTCTTAAACTTAAATAGACTTTCTATTTATGCGTAATTTTTTATTAAAAAATATTAAAGATATATGGGGCTTACACATCGTTCCGTAGTAAAATGGCTCGCCTCACACACCCGCCTTTGAAAAATACTATTTGAACGTTGAACGCCTGCTATGATGAAAATAAAGAAAATTCGCATGCTAAGTATTGCATTATCTATACCCCTTTAAAATTTAAATTATATCAAGCAAAATAAAAAAATTAAATGTTTATGTAGATAATTAAACTACTTGGATGTCTCTCCTGCTGTTGTTCATCTGATGTGTAGTCGTTACCTATGAATGTAAATATTATTTATGGTTAACCTAAAGCATATTTTTTCGTTTATAATAGGCCTCGTTGACCCTTCATTTTGTTCAACGAGACTCAGTGGGTACCTGATGTATTCAATCCTCTACATATTTGCCTTCTTTTTTGGAGACAAGTATCACTTGTGACGGTGAGACTAGCTTGAATCACCGTTCATTCCTTGCTTTTGTTAACTTTTGTGATGGCTCATTTTGCATTATTCTTTTGGTACTTAATGTCGTGGTCCAACGCCAATCACATTCTTTTTTTGCACCTAAAGATTCACGATACTCTCATGGTTAGAAATTATCTTTAGTATTTATGGGTAGACATTTCGTATAATCTAATAAAAAACCTATGAGGAAGAAATGAAATAGATGTCTATTTATTTTTTACTAAAGATAAAGAGACGAATTATAGAAATGTATATTGACAATAAATGAAAAACTAGTGAGTAAGACATAGCAAGATCATGAAAGACCTCATATCTTCTTTTTGCTGTTGAAGAAAGGGAGGAAAAAAAAGATTACAAACTAGAAGGTATAGATATTGATGTAAATTGCATTAATTCGCATTTGTTTTAACTAAAATACGTAATTTGATTAAATTTTAAAGAAATAAGGTGGAAAAAATAACTAAAAATTTGCATGAGTCAAATCATTAATTTGTATTGAATTGCAACAATTGCTCAAACAGCTGAAATTGATATATTTGTGGAGGTTATCAAAAACTATCAAAAATCTTCGCAAAAAACTACCATAATAAGGAAAAAATTGAGGTTGGAACAAACGCCACAAATTAAATATACAGTAGGGGTCTTTTATAACTCCCACATTTAAACCGCCGCAATAAGAACTATTTTGTGGGGGTTGGCTCAAACGCCACAAAATAAATATATAGTGGGAGTTTTTTATGACCCCCATAAATAAACCGCCACAATTTGACAAATTTTTTTGTAGTGATGCACAGAGCATCCGTATTTACATAGAGTTCGGAGAAGGACTGCTCCATTGGAATGTAGCCTTTCCCCGAACCCTATATGAATACCTGATATTTTAGGTAATAGGATGCCTTTTTCATTTAGTTTGGTGTAAACACCAATTTTTAAATGAAAAGCTGATGTTCTTTAGTAGTTTCTTTTTGTTATAAAAAACTTCCTTTTAATTTGTGTGAAAAGCTACAAGTACGACCTTGAGGATCCACCAGAAATAATGACATGGCTAAGTTAAGAAAAGAATTAGGGCCATGTAAGAATATCACCGACTTGCTACTCCATTCTTACGTAAAAAGTCTTTTCCCTCACTTTCTTTTATTTTATTTTATTTTTTGGTTTCTATTTTGGAGGAGTTCGCTATGCGTCCTTATTTTTCATGTGAATTCATTTGCATGTCCTTTTTTAATCACAAGATCTACAGTCGTTAAAGAACATATTACACGTCAAAATGCACATGATTCATAAAACAATTGTTTTTTATGTAAGAAAAAGTTCAATTTTTCTTCTTTGAAAATAATAATGATTAATAAAATAATTTTTTTCCAAAAATAGCTCTGATAATCTACATCGTTCAAAAATCTAAAAGGAGAAGAAGGAATCACAACCTTTACATAGATTTATGGACAATACAATTTGATTGATACTTCTTGCAGCAACAACAACTATATGTAATTAATCTTAAGCAAATTGGGTTTTATGATATAAATCCTCATTGTCCTTGTCGTTCATTTAAATCTGTCTCAGTTAGCTGGATGCCGATGTAACGTGTGTCAAGGTGACATGCTCTAGAACTAGAATTGGATGATCCAACACAAACTGATTGGTTTTACGTTGTTAATAACTTACCATTTATCGTACCTCTCCTTTTAATTTAGAACAACTAGCAATATGAGCAAGCTTAAGCGTACAAAATTACTGGTAAGGGAGGGGAGATTGTAATAAGAGGGTGCGGGAATAGGCGGATTTAGAATTTAAATTTTATGGGTTCAACTTTTAAAGTTTTTAGCATTGATCGTCCATTATATTTCTAAAGTTATGAGTTCATATATTACTATTTTTTATAATATTAGTAAATTTTTACATACAAATTTATGCTCTCGTAAAAAGTATTGGGTTTAGTTGAACCTGGTGTCCGCTAAATGTGTGGGTGTAGGGGTGGGGTAGGGATAGGGGTGGGGGTGAAGTACAAAAGAGAAGATCCACCACTCGTTATAGAGGGTCCAGGGGTTAATAAGGGATGGCAGGAAGAAAGAAAGAAAAAGGAGAGACAGAGAGAGACTACTCCGACTCTTCCATTGGCTTCCTTTACCTTCTTAGGATCAACGTACTTATCCTCTAAGTACTAATAATCAAACTTTTTGTTACTATCATCCACAACCCTATAACTATTAATTATTCTTATAGAATTTAATACAAGAATTATGGTGGAATGATAAGTACATTACTCTTTTATTTTTAACCAAAAATTTTGAGTTTACTAAGTATGAAATTGTTTTTTTAGAGAGCGCTTTACCCTCAAACAAGAACCTAAATACTAATAATGGATAACATATGAGACATAAAAAAAAGGAATCCAAGATCTTAAGTCAGTTAAAAGATTGTTATACCCACTCTCTTAATCTCTCTTTATATGTGTGTATATGTATATGTAGGTTTATATGTAGTCCGGTTTCAAGATAATTTTCTTACGAAGGGAAGAAAAAATAAGGAAGTGTATATAAATTACTCACCTTCCATCAACCCCTCCCCCCAACCCAAACCCCTAACCCCTGAAAAAAGAAGGAAAAAAGAAAAAGAAATTTCGAATAAAGAGCTACAGGAGAAAAAAGGCAACAAAAAGGTCCTCCGATAGCTCCTCAATAATCTTTTTGTTAGTATAGAACAACATATCTCTCCACTTTCACACAAGTGTCTCTCTATATATATCACGTCTAAATAAATTTGGGCCTATGAAATATCACTGAATTTTTTTTTTCATTTATATTAATCTCGTACCAACAGCTAAGGATTAACGGTTTTGTTATAATGTTGAATTAGTGTGAATTTCAGCTGAATCTAACACATGCAATGATCAATGCAAGGGTATGAACTAGAGAGAAGGAGGAAAAGAGCTTAATTTCTTTCTAGAGTTTTGTTATGCAATAATACAGAATTTTTGGAGGAGGTGCACTCTTATAACCAACACATGTCACCTCTTAACTAACTAACACTTTTAAGCCCCTAAAGTTTATACAATTACACGTAGGTTCACACTACTCTTCTAATCTCATACTCCCCCTCAAGCTGGAGGGTGGAATACATCTAACACTCTTAGCTTGGACACCAAAAGATGAAGTTGTGCCACACCCAAAGCTTTAGTCATTACTCTGCTATCTAATCTTTCGTGGAAACATACTCAACTACTATCAAGCATTACTTCATCTTTTCCCTTACAAAGTGGCAGTCAATTTCAAATTGTTTAGTCCTTTCATGGTAGATAGGATTTGCTGCTATCTGCATAGCTGCCTTGCTATCACAGAATAACGTCACAGGTTCTTCTACCTCTATGTTCAGTTCATTTGTAATGACCCGGCCGGTCGTTTTTAGAATTTACGCCCTAATCCCCTATTAACTGCTTCCCTCGTATTTACTTATGCTATTGTGATTTGCTGGGATGATTCATTTTGAGTTCCGAAGTATTTTGGGATACTTAGTCCCTAAAAGAGAGTTTAAGTCTTAGAATTTGGACCGTAGTCGCAGCAGTATGAAGACGGCTCCGGAATGGAGTTCCGTAGCTTCGTTGGGTGATTTCGGGCTAATTGAAGACAACACAAGGATAGGAGGGAAAACAGAATACAATAGAGAACATGGGCGTGTCTGGATTATGTTTTTGAGGTCCGCAGCTCATTTAAGCTTGAAATGGCGAAAGTTGAATTTTTAGAGTTTCGGGCTGATAGTGCAAAATTTTGATATTGGGGTCGGAATCCTATTCTGAAAGTTGAAATATGTTTGTAGTGTTGAATATGACTAGTTTCCAAATTTGGAGTCAATTGGACATGGTTTGGTTTATTTCGGCATCGGTTGTAGAACTTCAAAATTTCAAGTTCATTAAGTTTGGATTGGAGGGTGATTCGTGATTTTAGCATTGTTTGATGTGATTTAAGGGCTCGACTAAGTCCGTATGATGTTTAAGGATTGGTTGATATGTTTGGTTGAGGTCCCGGGGCCTCGGGTGAGTTTCAGATGCTTAATGGATAGGAATTTGGACTTAGGCATTTCGGATATTGCTGAACCTGCTACAACCGCACCTGCATATGTGGGACCGCAGGTGTGGCGCCGCAAAAGCGTCTTGGTAACCGCAGAAACGGGATTGGCCTTGTGCTTCAGGGACCGCAGATGTGGCTAGGGAACCGCAAATGAGGGCCAGTGACCGTAGATGCGGCCCCAGCCCGGATAAGTTATTTTCGCGCCTACGATGCTTTTTAGGTAGGTGCGGTACCGCAAGTGCGTCCCCATGACCGTATATGCGATAATCGCTCGGTAGAAATATAAAATTTTGAGGATTTGAAGTTCATAGCATCAAATTTGATTTTGAGCTCGAGAGAAGGCGATTTTGGGAGGTTTTTGAAAAGGAAATCTGTGGGTAATGATTCCTAACCCGGTTTCATTTATATTTCATCAATCTATTGTTGTTTTACTCATCTAATCAAGGAATTTAAGTGGAAAAAATAGAAATTTGGGGGAAAAGTTTTCCAATCGAGTTTTTGAGTTTTGATCGAGTTTAAGCTGTCAGAATTGAGTTATTTTTGGATGAGTGATCTCGTGAGTGAATGAGTGTTCTAATTTGGTAATTTTTACCCGATTTCGAGACGTGGGCCTGGGGAAGGTTTTTGGGTGTCTTCCTAATTTCTCGCCGTAGCTTTAAATTCATTTGTTAAATTAGTTTTTTGTAGTTTTATTTACCTTATGTAATTGAATTGATTAGATTTGGGCCACTCAGAGTTTGATATTGTGGCAAGAGTGTGATATCCGATTGATTTTGAGCTGGTTCGAGGTAAGTGGCTTGCCTAACCTTGTTGGGGAGGGGGGGAACTCCCCTTAGGATTTTGGTACTATTGTTATATAAATATCGTGTACGTGAGGTGATGAGTGCGTACATGTGCTAATTGCTGAAAAACCCCATTTTCAATAAGTAAATATCTATATTTTCCTTTAATTCAGCAATAATAGTATATGAGCCCTCCTGTTTAACTTAGGAAAGCATGCTTACATGACTTAACTGTCTTATCTGCTTTCACTGCTTATTTGAATTATATGTAGCATGTTTAGGGTAGAAGTTACTTGTTTCCTTGATATGAACTTGAATAGAACTGCAGACTTCCTTCTTGAGACTGTTGTGTTTATTGATTTGCTTGTGTATTTACTTTGGGACTACGGAACAGTATTCCAGGAGATCCCCTCCTGCATGTTTACTTTGGGACTACGTATCGGTATTCCGAGAGATCCCCCTGTACATTTATATTTGGGACTACGGGACGGCATCCCGGGAGATACCCCTGCACTGGATATTTACGTTTGGGACTACGGATCGGTATCCCGAGAGATTCCCCTACACATTTATGATTTGGACTATGATAGGGTATCCCGGGAGATCCTCTATTCATTTACGTTTGGGACTATTGGAGGTTATCTTAGGAGATCCCTTGTTGCTATCTCTATGTACTAAGCATTTCTTGCTATGATTTCATTTTTCATTGACTATTAATGTTTTAACTATACTGCCTTCATATTATTTTACATTGTTTTATATATATATATATATATATATATATATATATATATATATATATATATATATAACCAGTAGGGTCATGACCTTCCTCCTCACTACTCAACCGAGGTTAGGCTTGGCACTTACTAGGTACCATTGTGGTGTACTCATGCCCTTTCCTGCACATGTTTTTCGTGTGTAGATCCAGGTTCTTTTGCTCAACCATACTGTACGTGAGGCGAGGCGATCCAGAGACTTCGAGGTATATACTGTAGCAAGCTATGGGGTAGATAAAGACACATAGTCGGGTGCCTACAACGATCTTAGATAAGATTTGAGCACACAGTGGTCCCGAAAAACCACTTGATGATTATCGGTCAACACAAGAGTCTCAAGGTCACGACTTTCACCATCCTAAACACAACATAAGATCAAAGGTAAATGTGATAGGCCCAAGTGAGGCTTTGCTTGTGACACCCTTAACTAATAACTACTAAAAGCAAAAATAAAAACAGTCTCAAACCCTTAAAAAGGTTGTCACGCCATTTATCATTGGGAGGAGCCACCTAGTTCACACAACACTCCACCTTTGGAAAGAAACGTGGCATTAAGAAAACCAAAGGCTTATTGCAAACTTTCAAAACAAAAAGCTACGAACATAAAAATAAGAAGCTAAGAATGAAAAATTGCGGAAAGTAAAATGAATATATACAAGAGGGGATTTGTCAAATATACAATAGATGGGATGAATATCTACATTGTAACATAACTTTATATACAGACCCAAAGAAAAATAAAACTGCGAGAAATGTAGCTAAATGTTAAAAATATATACAGACCAAAGATGAAAAATAAAGAAAGCATAAAAAGTATCAGATATATACAATCATCTGAATAAGTCAAAATTTAGGGCCTACCCCCTCAAATGAAAGCCGACATTGTCCCCAATGCCAACTAACCAAAATAAAGAACCAAAAAGATAATAAAGAAGGATATAGAGACTCCCTATGGCTTGTCTGTCTGCATAGGCTCCTGAGAGGTCTTTAGGTCCTCACTGTGCTCGGGAACCTCAGACAGGTTCCCTGTAGGTTGCCGCTCTGCTGCTGGGACATGGGCCTGGACCTGGACAGGCTCCTGAGATATATCTAGTGGCTGACTGGAGGAAGCCTTTGGTGGGTCAGCCAACTGGATAACTGCATCATCCGTTCTAGGAATTATCCTCCTCCTCTTGGGAGGCCTCTGAGATTGCTCCAGCTAGGGATCAGCTGTTGGTACTGCGTCATGGAGCAGGAAATCTAAAGGCAGCTAGTCTCCCTTCAGTCTGTCAACATTAGCTCTCAGCTCCTTCACGGACTCCTTGGAGGCCCGTGTCTTCCTCAGCTTCTTGTGCTCCCTAGCAAGCTCCTTGAGAGCCTTGCTGTGTGAATCAACTGCCTCAGCAAGCTTCTGCTGATTGTCGAGGATTTTCTTCTGGTTGTCTAACATTTTCTTAAGAGCATCCTCTATGGACTTTGGAACCTATGGAGGTGGAGGAGCAGACTGAGACTTTACTGTGGTAGTCAAGATGGACAACTTGGATAACGCAGTCTGCATCCAGTTGTTGATGCTAAGATGTTCCTGGCTCAATCGGTGGGCAGTGATAGGATGGGCACGGGAAGATGGAATCTCCAGGTCCACTGAGGTGGATTGACCAAGAGGAATAGAGTGGAAGTAGAGGCAGGCTCAGCAGGGATCACTACCATAACTAGCTCTTCAGATTGGCCTGTTGGAGCAGTAACCGTACTCTTGAAGTTCTTTCTCTTGGGGTTATCATCCCTCTGCATGTTGTACCAAGAAAATGGTGCCTTCGCTTTGACCTTGATGTCGAAGGGTCTCTTTTCCACTTGCAGATCCCAAAAGTACATAGTGAGAAAACTAGGGAATGGGTAGTTTCTGTGATGCTCAGCACCCACAATTGAAATTATTCTCGACATCATATTCCCCACATTGATTGGGTATCCTACCATAATCGAAGCCACCAAAACTGCCCGGTCAAGAGGTAGGGTGTTGTCATGAGTCATGGGGTCCAACCTGCTACATACAAATGTCCCCCACCCCCTTGCCTCAAAGTTCAAACTACATCTCATAATCTTAACACCCGCAGTCAACCAATTGGGGGTGGTACCTGGGATCGCCAGATACTGTGCCAACCAGGGACGAACCTCCTCACCCATTTCCATCTTGGCCATGTATAGGGATTCATCCTCCTCATCAAAGCCAAGGTATTCTCTGATGTACTTCCCATCAAACAACACCGTCAAGTTTCGCACCTTGGTCACCTTTGTACCCTTTTTTACGTGGTCCACATTGGCGTAGAATTCCTTTAACAAGTGCTTGTTGGCATCTACATAGTCAGCCAAAAAGTGCTCCCAACCAACTCTCTCCCTAAACTGCCTCCTCACATTGGGGTTGTGAGGTAGCAAGTCTCTATCTACGAAGCTCCTCTTCGGGATCAACTTCCTCACCGACCACCACTCCCAAAATATATGATACACTACCTCACTAACAAATCTATCTTGCCAAACCTCCGGCTTTCTCGTTCTAGCAATGCCCCCCACCTGAGGCTCACCTCCTTCTGCTACTTTCTCTTCTCCCCTACTTGATCCTCAGCACCTACTGCACCCTCTCCAGATAATGAAGCTGCGGGAGAGTGGAGTATTCCCTACTACCTTCACCTGGGCCCTCAGATGACCCAGAAGAAATGTTCACTGATGCTTGGGCAGTGGGGGATGCTGGAGGTGTGTCTCTTAGCCTAGGCCTCTCCTCCAGTCAGGTGTTGGTATTGAGTCTGAAGATATCTCCCGTGAGGGCTCATACTCATTCCCAGAGGAGTGGGAAGCAGCTCTATCAGCAATTTTTATTAACTTTCTTGTCCTTTTTATATTTTCCCAGACTTGGGGAGTGAGTTTTATCATTTTTTGCTTCCCTCGTCGGGAGGATTCCCTTCTGCCCGATTGTTTGGATCCTTTACTTCCTCGTTGTTTCACCATTGTCTGCAAACACAATCCAAACAAACATTTTAGTATCCATTGCAACAGTTAAGAACAGAGTTGCAGAAGCAGGGAAGAAAAATATTGCAGACATGTTGCAGAAGACACACAGTGCAAACCGCACAAAATTAACTACAGTCGCACTGAGGTTACCACGGACCGCACAAAATTAGTCGTGGTCCACATAGAGGTGGGGTTCAGACTACCCACTCTCTATATCTAGGCGGTGCGGACCGCACAAAATGGTAGTGCGGTCGCACTAGGCCACTACGGTTCGCACAAAATGTAATGCGGCTGCAGTGCCTCAGGTTCAACATTCAAGTATTTCATCAATGCGGTCCACACAAAATGGCGTTGCGGACCACACAAGGGCACCGGGACCGTACAAAAACGACTGTGGTCCACACATGGTGCCCTGTTGTGGCATTAACTTAGGGTTTCACATATTTTGATTTTGGATCCAATTTTCCGCCTAAGTAGTGTCCCTACATGATTACCCATTAATTTTAACTATCTATATCTATTTTAATCTAAAAATTAACAACCCTAACCTACTCAATTGAAGAAAAATACAATAAGCATGGAAAGGGGGAGAAAGAAAACACAAATTAAAGGAAATTAACAAAAGAAAATAATTAAAAAGAAGATAACGATTCCAGATGTGAGATGAATTGAAGCCAATTAGTTCCAAACAGTTAAGTATGAACAACAGGAATTGATGAACATTGGTTATATTATGTTTAAACGTCAGGGTTCGAAACGGGTAAAAGGAGGGCCTCATGCCCTATTTATAAAAAAGTACCTGGGGCCCAGTCTCACCAACCAGTGTGGACCGCACAAAATGGACCGCGGTCCACACTGCACAACAATACTCAAGCTAGAGGAGGCAACACACTGCGATCCACACAAAATGGACTGCGGCCGCAGTGGTCCACCGCGGACCGCACAAAATGTAGTGCGGCCGTAGTGGAAAACTTTAGAGAGTTGTATTTTTACTCTTTCTTCAGTGCGGTCCACACAGAATGGACTGCGGCCGCACTGCCAACTTTAGAGATCTGATCATTTTTTTCCACTATGCCATGCACTGTATCAACACAATCCTGCAACATCTCACAACCAGTTAGCCCAAAAATCAATCTTACACTACAATGAAAATCAAATAAAAACATGAATAAAAACACATGGGTTGCCTCCCAAGAATCGCCTGATTTAACGTCGCAGCACGATGTATGTTACCATCCAATCATTTGAAATGCACAAGAGCCACCACATGGCTTTCATCAAACTTTCCCAAATAGTGCATGACCCTATGCCCATTCACTCTAAAAACTTCATGTCTTCTCCTGATCCTCGAGAGCTATCAAAATTTGATTGTACCCTAAAAAACCATCCAAGAAACAACAGAAGGCACTTCCAGCAAGACCATCAAGCATCTGGTCCAGGAAAGGCAATGGGAAATGATCCACCTTGTTCAGCTTGCGGTACTCTACGCACACCCTCCATCCGGTCACTATCTGGGTTGGAATAAGTTCATTATTAGCATTGGTCACCATGGTCATACCACCCTTCTTCGGCACATTGCACCGGAGAAGTCCATGAGCTGTCAAAGATAGGATACACCACACCGGCATCTAACCACTTGATCACCTCTTTTTTCACAACTTCTTGCATAGCCTCGTTCAGCCTCCTTTGATGTTCCAAGGAGGGTTTTGCATCATCTTCTAGAATAATCTTGTGCATACATAATGCGGGGCTTATTTCCCGAATATCATCTAGAGTCCATCCAATTGCCTTTTTCCGCTTTTTGAGCACCGCCAATGTGGCATCTACCTGCATGTGTAAGACAAGAGGAAAGAATAACTTGTAAAGTTGAGTTAGAGCCCAAGAATTCATACCTGAGGTGTGGAGGTAACGGCTTTAACTCCAACATCGTGGGTTCCTCAATTGAAGGCTTTATTGGAGGCGTCTTTCTACTTTTAATATCCAAAGAGAGTTTCCTAGGCTCATAAGAATAAGAGCCCATTCCATGTAAATTATTCACGCACCCCACTCGGCCCGCATCATCATTGACATCAAGATTCAACAATATGGCCTCCAAAGGGTCCTCAACATTTATCATTGCACTAGTATCATCAATTATCACAGTCGTGACAAGATCCACAAATGAGCATACTTCTATACAAATGAGCTGCTTCATTGATTTGCACACATGAAAAATGACATTTTTATCACCCACCCTGAAAGTGAGTTCCCCTGCTTGCACATCTACTAGAGCCTTCCCCATAGCAAGAAAAGGTCTCCCCAATATGATCGGAACTTCATAGTCTACCTCACAATCCAATATCACAAAATTAGCTGGCAAGTTAATTTTGTCCACCCGGACAAGCACATCATCAACTATACCCAATGGTCGCTTCATTGATCTATCAGCCATTTGCAATCTCATAGAAGTTGGCCTTGGTGGCCCAATACCCAAAGTCTTGAAAATTGAGTAGGGCATCAAATTGATACTAGCCCCTAGGTCACACAAAGCTTTAGGAAAGTTTGCACTCCTAATAATGCAAGGGATTGTGAAAGCACCGGGGTCCTCCAACTTTAGAGCCATTGAATGTACTATAGCACTAACTTGGTGGGTCATCTTGATAGTTTCACAGTCCTTGGATCTTTTCTTGGTCACCAAATCTTTCATGAATTTTGCGTAGCCAGGCATTTGCTCCAAAGCCTCCACCAAAGGCACATTGATGGATAGGCTCTTCATCATGTCAATGAACTTTTTAAACTGATTCTAATTCTTCTTCTTGGCTAGCCTTTGAGGATAAGGTGGAGGGGGCCTAGGCAAGGGGCCCTTGGATTTTGGCACAACCGGCTCCGGCATGTCAATTACGTCTTCCCTAGATGGGTTCACGTCATTTTGCATTTCCACCTTGGCATATTTAATATCAATGCTCACTTCTTGATTCACATTCTCATCAACCACATTCTCAACTACCAAAGGAACGTCATCTTTTTGCAACTCAACTTCATCACCCAAAACTTTCTTTTGTTTGGAGGCATTCACATCACCGCCTCTTCCGCTCCTTGTAGTTACCGACATAACATGATTGTTCCCACCCTTTGGGTTCACTACCGTATCACTTGGTAGAGCACCTTTAGGGCGTGTACTCAAGGACTGAGAGATTTGACCTAGTTGCACCTCCAAATTCCTAATTGAAGTATTGTGAGAAGCCAATTTCACATCGGAATCCGCATTCTTTTTCATCAATTGTTCGAACATCATTTCAATTATACCTATTTCATTGTTGGATGAACTAGGACCTTGGGATAGAAAAGGCGGTGGATTGCTCGGTTGTTGGTACATTGGGGGCCTTTGAAATCCTTGCCCCTGATTTCCTTGGTTATTGTTCCATCCACCTTGGTTGTTATTGTTTCCACCCCAATTGTTGTTGTTTCCCCAGTTTCCTTGATTGTTGCGGTTGTTATTTTGATTTCTCCAATTGTTGTTCCCTTGATGTTGATTGTTCCAATTATTGTTGCCTTGTTGTTGATTGTTCCAATTACCCTGGGATCGCCATTGTTGTTGTTGGTTGGAAGAATTGCCTCTTTGGCCTTGGTAATTATTCATATATTGCACCTCTTCGTTCTACCCATCATAACAATCATCTTGGAATACACCACAATCATTGTCAAATTAATCCAAATTCTCTTGGTTCTGTTGATCTCTCTGCCTTCTATTGTTCACAAGCATGTTAACACCCTCCATATCATTCACTTGGCGAGGCACCTCTTCATGTCCATTGTCATCTACCTCCTCCCCCGCATTCACATTTCCACGAGGTTCATTAGCATTTAATGCCATTTTGGTACCTGAAGTATTGACATATACAAATTAGTAACAAGAAGGAAAGAAGAACAAAACACAAATCTAACTAAATAGATAGCCAAAATCATTAGCTCCTCGGCAACGGTGCCAAAAAGTGATTGCGGCCTACCCCACACTACCAATTAAGTAGCGAGAGAGGGTCGGAGCAGCTTTTACCCGATTTAGGGTTGGGGTCGATATCCACAGAGAGCTAAAATTTGGAATCGAGTATCTATCTAGTGTAGAGTTGCGTATGTGTTCCAAATTACACTTCTAATCCTTTTGGGGGTCTTTGTTTACTTCTACTATTATCAAACTACTATGTTAATGTAAACTAGAATAAGTTAAGAGTTATAATGCCACGGGTTGTTCAAATAGTTTAAAAGGCACTAGGGTAGTGACTTCCTCCTATGTGGTCAATTGACAGGTACTTGAATCTAAGGCACGTTTGATATATTTGGGGAGTATGATATAATCGTTGCACGCATTTACCCACTCTACACCTCTCGGTGGTTCCAGTGATTTTGCCCGAATTGTCTTTCTCAAGAAAAATTGGGTATGAAAATTTGGACAAGCAACTAGGGTTCAAGTCGGGTATTACTCTCTTGAGGTTTAACCCTTTAATTGGGGCTATTAATCTCTTGAGTACGACTCAATTCCTTGTTGGACCAATTTCGGAGACTTAGGCTCTCTTTCTCAAGAAGTGCTCAAGTCAACTCAACACAAACTAGTGTTTGCAACCACTAATTCAGCAATTAACCATGAAATTGGCCCAAATAACAAACACCCATAGTCAATATAGCCCTAAATTACAAGACCCATCAATTATCCACACTAGGGTTGAGCCACAACCCTAGCTTATAGGTCTAGCTACTCATAGTTAAAGTAGAAAAACTCATATTAATTGATTACTAAGATAAACACAAAAATTCAATGATGAAATGTAGATAAAATTGTCCAAAATAGTTGAAAATATCGAAACCACGAGCGCAACTCTTGACTGAATGTATCCGCTTGACCTATAAATGGAAAAGAAGCTATTTATACTAAGCTGACAATTCTGGATAAAAATTTCCCTGCGGGGTTAGTGCGGACCGCACAAAATGGACCGTGGTCCGTACTAGGGCTTTGGGCTTGAAAAATTGCTCTCTGAACCTTGGCATTGCGGACCGCAGAGAATGGACTGCATCCGTAGAGGCTTATAGTGCGGTCCGCATAAAACGACCGCGGACCGCATTGGCTTGACATTCTAAAATTTCAGCTCTCTGATTCCCCTCACTGTAGACTGCAGAAAATGGACTGCGGCGGTGTTGATCTCAGTGGGGACTGCACAAAATGGTTGTGCGGCCGCACTGCCTCTTTGCTTGGAAATCATGCTCTCTGAAACTCCCAGTGCTGACCGTACAGAATGTACTGCGGCCACACTAGGCTTCTTTTGCCTGAGCTTTGTCTACTCGTGCAAGTGCAACTCCTTTTGAGCTGGTCTTTGACATCTTGTCACTTTGTTGATCAAACCTGCAATGAAGCACAACTTGTGAGCCTTTTGGGACTATTTTGTACAAATTTTTAATCAAAACATAAGCAAGAAGGAGTAATAAAGGTATCAAAATCCCTAGTTATCATAGCTCGGTGCCTTAATTGTCAGTAGGTGAAGTATGAGCACCAGAGACCGGGTGGCTTGCTTCAGCAGATAGAGATTCCGGAGTGGAAGTGGGAGCGGAACACCATGGACTTCATAGTGGACTCCCACGAACTTAGAGGAAGTTCGATGCCATTTGGGTGATTGTGGATCTGCTGACCAAGTCCGCACACTTCATTCCTGTGTGTACTACCTATTCTTCAGAGTGTTTGGCCGAGATTTATATCCGGTAGATTGCTCCTCTGCATGGTGTTCTAGTTCCCATCGTTTCAGATAGAGGAACTCAGCTCACATCACAGTTTTTGAGAGTCGTACAGCATGAGTTGGGTACTCTGGTGGATTTGAGCACACCATTTTTCCCCCAGACGGACGGACAATCCAATAGCACTATTCAGATTCTTGAGGATATGCTCCGTGCGTGTCTGATGGAGTTTGGAGGTTCTTGGGATCAGCTATTACCACTTACGGAGTTTGCCTACAACAACAGTTATCAGTCCAGCATTCAGATGGAACCGTATGAAGCTCTATATGGTAGGTGGTATAGATCCCCGGTGGGTTGGTTCGAGCTGGGCAAGGCTAGATTATTGGGCACAGACTTGGTTCAGGATGCTTTGGAGAAGGTTAAGGTGATTCGGAGTAGACTTTGCACAACCCATTCCATACAGAAGAGTTATGCGGACCGGAAGGTTCGTGAGGTTTCTTTTATGGTTGGAGAGCGGGTCTTGCTTCGGGTTTCTCCTATGAAGGGCGTTATGAGATTCGGGAAGAAGGTCAAATTGATCCCAAGGTTTATTGGCCCATTTAAGTTGTTGCAACGTGTTGAGGAGGTTGCTTATGAGCTTGCCTTACCTCCCAGCTTGGCAGGAGTTCATCCGATATTTCATATTTTGATGCTCAGGAGGTATCATGGTGACCCATCGGACGTGTTGGATTTCAGCTCAGTCAAGCTAAATAAGGATTTATCTTATGTTGAGGAGCTAGTGGCTATATTGGACAAGCAGGTTTAAAAGCTGAGGTCAAAGAGCATTGCATCAGTAAAGGTTTAATGGTGGAGTCAGCTGGTCGAGGAGCCAACTTGGGAGACTAAGAAGGATATGCGCAACTGTTACCCTCATCTTTTAACCACTTCAGGTATGTCTCTATGCTCCTTCGAGGACGAACGAATGTTTTAATAGGGGGAGGATGTAATGAACCGCCTGGTCATTTTTAGAATTTATGCTTCTATCCCCAATTAACTGCTTCCCCGTGTTTAATTCTGCTATTGTGATTTTCCGGGATGACTCGTTTTGAGTTTCGAAGTGTTTTGGGACACTTAGTCCCTAAATGAGATTTTAAGTCTTAGAATTTGGACCATCATAGCAGTGTGAAGACGGCTTCGGAATGGAATTCCATCAATTTTATTAGCTCCATTGGGTGATTTCAGGCTTAGGGGCATGTTCGGATTGTGTTTTTGAGGTCCGTAGCTCATTTAGGCTTGAAATGGTGAAAGTTGAATTTTTACAGTTTCGGGCCGATAGTGGAAATTTTGATATCGGGGTCCGAATGCAATTCATTAAGTTTGGATTGAAGGGTGATTTATGATTTTAGCATTTCTTGATGTGATTTGAGGGCTCGACTAAGTCCGTATGATGTTTTAGGATTGGTTGGTATGTTAGGTTGATGTCCCGGGGACCTCGGGTGAGCTTCGGATGGTTAACGTATAAGAATTTGGACTTAGGCATTTTCTCATATTGCTGAACCTGCTATAACCGCACCTGCATATGTGGACTGTAGGTGCGGTGCCATAGAAGCGGCTTGGTAACTGTAAAAGCAGGATTGGCCTTGTGCTTCAGGGACGGCAGATGCAGTTGGGGAACCGCAAATACAAAACTGCAAATGCGGCCTAATGACCGCAGATGCGGCCCCAGCCCGGATAAGTTGTTTTCGCACCTGCAATGCTTTTTATGCTTGTGCGGGACAGCAAGTACGTCTCCATGACCGCAGATGCGGTAATCACTAGGCAGAAATATGAAATTTCGAGAGTTTGAAGTTCATAGCATCAAATTTGATTTTGAGCTCGAGAAAAGGTGATTTTGTGAGGGTTTGGTAGAGGAAATTGGTGGGTAACGATTCCTAACCCTATTTTGTATATATTTCATCAATATATTGTTGTTTTACTCCTCTAATCAAGGAATTTTTAGTGGAAAAATAGAAATTTTGGGGAAAAGTTCCCCAATCGAGTTTTAGGGTTTTGATCGAGTTTTAATTGTTGGAATTGAGTAATTTTTGGACGAGTAATCTCGTGAGGGAATGGGTGTTCTAAATTGGTAATTTTTACCCGATTCCGAGACATGGGCCCGGGGAGGGTTTTTGGACGTTTTTCTAATTTCTCTCCGTAGCTTTAAATTCATTAGTTAAATTAGTTGCTTGAAGTTTTATTTACGTTATGTAATTGAATTGATTAGATTTAGGCCACTCAGAGCTGGATACTCGTGGAAAGAGCGTGATATCGGATTGATTTTGAGCTGGTTCGAGGTAAGTGGCTTGCCTAACATTGTGTGGAGGAACTCCCCTTAGGATTTTGGTACTATTGTTATATGAATGCCATGTATGTGAGGTGAAGAGTGCGTACATGTGCTAATAGCTGAAAACCCCCATTTTGATTAAGTAAATATCTATTTTTTCCTTTAATTGAGCAATACTAGTATATGAGCCCTCCTATTTAGCTTAGGAAAGCATGCTTACGTGACTTAACCGTCTTATCTAATTTAATTGCTTACTTGAATTTTGTGTAGCATGATTAGGGTAGAAGTTACTTGTTTCCTTGATACGAACTTGAATAGATCTATAGACTTCTTTCTCGAGATTGTTGTGTATATTTATTTGGTTGTGTATTTACAGTGGGACTACAGAACTGTATTCCGGGAGATCCCCCCTGCATGTTTACTTTGGGACTACATATCGGAATTCCGAGCGAACCCCGTGCACATTTATATTTGGGACTACGAGGCGGTATCCCGGGAGATCCCCTTGTACTGGATATTTACGTTTGGGACTATGGAATGGTATCTCGGGAGATCCCACTGGACATTTACAATTTGGACTACGGGACGGTATCCCAGGAGATCCTCTGTTTATTTATGTTTGGTACTACGGGACATTATCTTGGGATATCCCTTGTTGCTATCTCGGTGTACTGAGTATTTCTTTCTATGATTTCATTTTTCATTGACTATTAGTATTTTAACTATACCTCTATGAGTTATGGAACAAAACACCTGAAATGCCAATTGTTTCAAAGCCTTTCTCAGACCTGGGTGTGTCAAAGTTCCCTAAGGGTCTCAAGGGACCTAGGGCATTGCTTACACCCAAGTTTGCATAACCAGATAGAGACGAGTGAAGTGTGGAAGGGCCAACCCTTATGTGTCCAAGTTTAGAGGGAGTTCATGGGTCCCAAGGCAAGGCTCACACAAGAGGGGCAGAACCTAAGTCTAAGAGTATAGTGGAAATGCAAGACAGATATTTAAAATTGAGCGTAGAATAGAGAGGGGTAAGGATGATTTAAAAAATAGTAGTAAAGCTAACACCACACAGAATCAACATTTTTTATACAAAGGGGTCATGGGTTTGGGGATTCATTGCAGGGGGCACATGACCTTAGGAAGGGGTCAGGCTTAGGCATGCACATCAATAGATGGTGCTGGCATGCCCATAAGCTAGCCAGAGAACACAACACATACAGGAGATATGAAGCATATGACCCTAGGGAGGGTTAGGTTAGGGGTCATGCACAGTAATGTCTAATGCAGACATGCCCTCAAACTAACTAGAGAATACAAACACATATGGGATATGGGGGTTTGGGATTTATAAGTCAAAATCACATAATCAAATCACTGACATAGTATTTATATATAAAGGAACACATTGATTTACAGCATGTTTTAGGAATGAAACTTGATTAAACACAAGCAGGAGACAGGCAAGAGTGAAATCAACAGTAAAGAAAACATGTTATTTTTTATGCGTGAAGATTAATTAGAACATACCAGTAAAGAATCAAATGCGAAAATAAAAGTAAGTAAATTTTCACAACCTAGCTTGTCTTTCAGCCAGCTAGACAAGGCAGCAACATAAGTAGTAACAGAGAAAAGAGAGAGTTTTGAGTGAAGTGTGTGTTTTGAATTCAAGTGGTTCGTTCGTTCGTATGTGTGTGTTTGAAAGAAGAGGGGTGCATGGTATTTAGAGTTTTTGAAAATGAGTAATAAGTAAGATAATAAGTAAAGTTTTAATAGAAATATGGAAACAATCAACACTCAGAATCTATTAAATAAGTGATTCCCTTTAATTAAGGAATCACTGTTTAACGGGTAGTAACAGATTCAAATAAGGAAAGAAATCAATTTAGAGACAGACTGATTATTGCTATAAAAGGAGTAGTACAAGCATTAAGTAAGTAATCAAGTCTAAGTACAGAAAAATACTTATTTTTGGAAAGGATTCAGCAAGGTAAATATTACAGTAAAGGGAAAAGAATCAATCAATTCTAAATAGGCGAGTGAAATTAGGGTTCATAAAAGAAAAGCATTGAAATCATTCGCATGATTAGGGTCAATCAAAGAGGAAACATGCTTCTACACTTTAGTATATAGACAGAGTGAACATAAGACATTAGACATGCGAGGCCAAGCACATTGGCAAAAGAAACAACGTACAATAGTAGTAGCAATAAACATAATATTCAATAGATAGTCAGGGCCTACACATATAGACAAAGTGAAGAAGAGAGTCAAACAAGTAAAGGTTTCATAGTAACAGGTGAGAAAACCTTTTGAAAAGTCAGGGTTTCAGCCATAATCAAGTTGAAAGATAGTAAAATCAGATAAGTCACATAAAGAAAAGAAAGTCTAAAACAAAAGCTTTCAGTCGAGTCAAGTACTCAAACAAACGTTTTCAGATCCACAGACCTAGGGCTTTTCAACAACAATCGAGTTTTAAAAATGGTAACACAAATAAGTCAAACAGGAATGAGGAACTTAATTAAACAAGTATACATTTAAACAAACAGCTTTAGGATTCGAATGAGACCCAAAAGAAATTAGGGTTTTCAACATGCTAACTCAGATGAAGAATAATCATGAACAAACCATAGTAAAATCAGAAACATGTTAAACTCGGAGATCTTTGAAAGGAAAACCCTAATTGGAGAAGATGAAGGGTCATTTTGAAAGCAACGTTGAAGAAACTTCGAGAAAAATGCTTAAAAGTTCATGGTAACCACAGATCTAAGGTAGATTTGAAAGCAATCGAAAGATCTAAGAGATTAGGATTCCAGAAAACCCAAAAGAAATGACAAAGATCTCAAAAGTTAACGATCTAACCAGAATAGGTCAAGGACCCGCCTCGAAAGGCCATAAATGGTCGGAAAAGATCGTGGCTGGCCGGAGAAATGCCATGAACACCAGTCGAACAAGGACTGGACCAAACTCCTTCGAAATCTGGTCATGAAACCACAGAACCAAACACACAGAAGCCATGGAAAGCTAGTACAGGTCTCAAATGACCACGGAAAGCGATGGATTAGGGTGTAGTTTGATGTCGGCGGCTAGGGTTTGTAAGAGTTTCAGAAAGAGTTGAGAGGGAAGAGGGATTCATAGGTGGTGGTTGGTGAGGAATGAGGTAGGGTAAATGGGTCGTTTGGGTTAAAAAGAAAAGGGGTAATGGGAGTCGTTGATCTAAATGATCAACGGTTGGGATTAAAGGGGTTAGGTGGGTTGGTTTATGAGAACGGGTTTGGGCCTGGTCCGGTGGGTGTAATTTGGTTGGGAATTAGGTTTAAATTGGGGTAGAATTCAGGCTATAATTGAAATGCAATTGGGCTAGATTCTAAATAGCCAATTTTCCCTTTTAAAATTATAACAAATAGTAAATTAATTTCTAAAAATAAATTGAAAGAACTAAAATTATTTATAGTATATACTTAATAATTTAAAAATACAGCACTTAATTTTATGAATATAAAACATAATTAAATCTTAAAAAGGCTAATATTGTAATTATGCACTTTAGCTTTGAAAAATATTAAATAAATTTGTAAAAAATATGCAAAAATTACCTTAGCCATATTTTGGCATAAATGTGAAATTCCAATAACTAAATTACAAAAAATAATAATTTTGGAAATTATTATTGGGTTTTTATTGATAACATAGGGGAATAAATTGATTTATAAACCGTAAAAAGTTAAGGAAAACATAGTAAACATTTGGGCATACTTATATATGCATACATATGTTATGTTGAAGGTATTTTATATATTAAAAAAATATAGGAAAAAATTAGGTGTCAACAGCTGCCCCTCTTTACCCGGGAAGGATGAAAGAGTTTTCGGGTAAATATATGATGGCCAATTTTGACCGAGCAAAACGGTTTGAAGAGGTTCAGGCTGTACCCTGACTTATGAGCTGCCTACATATCCCTGGTTTTAGAGGAATCGGGTCGTATGTAGTTCAGGATCCATCGGCGGAGTATGCCGACGGGTAATTTCCTAGAATGGACGCTTTATATTTCGGGTTGTTGCTTGCCGGTTTTACCTGCAAATAAGTAATACAAGAATATATTGTACATGAATTTAGACATGATGCAAGTTCCCGTCGGACCATGAATGTTGTCTTCGGACGGTTAGGATGACGTCCTTAGACCATGACGTCCTGGGCCATGAAGCGTACGATAAGGGATTCGTAGGCCATGAAATGATGCTCTTGGGCTATGAGGATGATGCCTCTGAACTATGATGCCTTTGAATAATGATATGAAAAATATTAAAGGGGGTCCTCAGGCCATGACATGGTTTTCTCGGGCTATGAAGATGGTGCCTCCGAACGATGACGCCTTCGGATAATTTGGCAATATTTTAGCCCATAAGATCCAGTATGTGGTGATCTTTCAGCCCATGAGATGCAGTATGAGGCAATCTTTTAGCGATGCAGGTGCAGTATGAGGCGATCTTTCAGCCGTGCAATGTAGTATGAGATGATCTTTCAGCCATGCAATGTTGTATGTGGCCATTTTTCAGCCATGCAGATGCAGTATGAGGCGATCTTTCAGCCATGCAGGTAGTATGTGGCGATCTTTCAGCCATGAAGATGCAATATAAGGCAATCTTTCAGCAATACAGGAGCAGTATGAGGCGATCTTTCAGCCATGCATATGCAGTATGAGGCGTTCTTTCAGTCGTGCAATGTAGTATGAGGTGATCTTTTAGCTTTGCATGTAGTATGAGGCGATCTTTCAGCCATGCAGGTGCAGTATGATCTTCCAGCCATGCATGTGTAGTATGAAGCGATCTTTCAGCCGTGCAATGTAGTATGAGGCGATCTTTCAGATTTGCAGGTAGTATGAGGCGATCTTTCAGCCATGCAGGTGCAGTATGAGGTTATGTTTTAGCCGTGCAATGTAGTATGTGGCGATCTTTCATCGATGCAGATGCAGTATGAGGCAATCTTTCATCCATGCAGGTGCAGTATGAGGTGATCTTTTAGCCATGCAATGTAGATGGAGACAGCGTTTAGTCTCGGAAGGCATAATGGTAGCCTTATGCAATGCAGATGCAGATTGAGGTAGAACTTAACCTCGGAAGGCAGAATGGTAACCTAATGCAATACAGAAATGCAGATGGAGATAGTGTTAAGTCTCGAAAGGCAGAATAGTAGCCTTATGCATGTTGGAAGGCAGAATGGTAGCTTTATGCAAGTTAGAAGCAGAATGGTAGCCTTATGCAATGCAGATGCAGATAGAGGTAGAGCTTAACCTCGGAAGGCAGAATGGTAGAATTATGCAATGCAGATGCAGATTGAGGTAGAGCTTAACCTTGGAAGGCAGAATGGTAGCCTTATGTAATGCAGAAATGCAGATGGAGACAACGTTTAGTCTCGAAAGGCAGAATAGTATCCTTATGCAAGTTGGAAGGCAGAATGGTAGCCTTATGCAAGTTGGAAGGCAGAATGGTAGCCTTATGCAATGTAGATGCAGATAGAGGTAGAGCTTAACCTCAGAAGGCAGAATGGTAGCCTTATACAAGAAATAAAATGGCAAATGGTAACGGAGCTTTCTTAGCTGATAGCAGATGCGATATTGTGACTGTTGGGGACATTATGACACATGGAATGTCGATGAGGTGTGTGGATAGAAAATGTGGGTAAGTGCAACGGTCTTGAGAGTTTTATTCCTAAACAATGTTTGTCTCGTGAGTGTATAGTATGTTTGATGATTTCACAATCCAAGCGCCTGCATCCAAAGAAAAATTGTGAGTTTTGTAAAAAGGGGGAGGTTAGTTCGTATCCCCGCTGGCTCTGCTTGACTTGTTCGACTTTGATCTGGTGATATTGTATGTATCATTGGGGTAACGTTGCTAAAAAAGGCAATTTTAGTAATATACATGCATGATTTTGTAAAAAAAAAAATATGACATAAGTATATAATTAAGAATAACGTTTAGATGAACCGACGACTGTGACGTGGTTCAGGACATTGAAAGCTCTCTTGTTATGGAATTTTGAGGGTCCTCTAAAATTCTGTCCAGTTTAATGGGTTGATGCTTCTGACTGATGATTCGGCTGAAATTGCTTCATAATTTTGAGGGTCCTCCTCAAAATTATGCCCCAGTTTCCAATTTTGGAGGGGGGGGGGAGATGAAACTTTTATTGAATCGTGACCGAACCTATAGGGCTGCCTACGTATCCCCTCTTAAACGGGAATCAGGTCAGGCGTAGTTCAATTATATCACTCGCCTTTCTGAACTCAAGCGGTTCATTCGTTCGTGTGTGTGTTTGAAAGAAGAGGGGTGCAGGGTATTTATAGTTTTTGAAAACGAATAATAAGTAAGGTAATAAGTAAAGTTATAATACAAATATGGAAACAATCAGCAATCAGAATCAATTATACAAGTGATTGCCTTTAATTAAGGAATCACTGTTTAACGGGTAATAACAAATTCAAATAAGGAAAGAAATCAGTTTAGAGACAGACTGATTATTACTATAAAAGGAGTAGTACATGCATTAAGTAAGTAATCAAGTCTAAGTACAGAAAAATACTTATTTTTGGAAAGGATTCGGCAAGGTAAATATTACATTAAAGGGAAAAGAATCAATCAAATCTAAATAAGCGAGTGAAATTAGGGTTCATAAAAGAAAAGCTTTGAAATAAGTCGCACGATTAGGGTCAATCAAAGAGGAAACATTCTTCTACACTTTAGTATATAGACGGAGTGAACAGAAGACATTAGACATGCGAGGCCAAGCACATTGTCAAAAGAAATAACGTTGAATATTAGTAGAAATAAACATAGAATTCAATAGATAGTCAAGGCTCACACATATATCCAAAGTGAAGAAGAGAGTCAAATAAGTAAAGGTCTCATAGTAACAGGTGGGGAAACCTTTGAAAAGTTAGGGTTTCAGCCATAGTCGAGTTGAAAGATAGTAAAATCAGATAAGTTGCATAAAGAAAAGAAAGTCTAAAACAAAAGCTTTCAGTCGATTCAAGTACTCAAACAAACGATTTCAGACCCACAGGCCTAGGGCTTTTCAACAACAATCGAGTTTTAAAAAATGGTAAAACAAATAAGTCAAACAGGAACGAGGAACTTAATTAAACAGGTATACATTTACACAAACAGCTTCAGGATTTGAATGAGACCCAAAAGAAATTAGGGTTTTCAACATGCTAACTTAGATAGAAGAATAATCATGAACAAACCACAGCAAAATCAGAAACACGTTAAAATCATAGATCTTTGAAAGGAAAACCCTAATCGGAGAAGATGAAGGGTCGTTTTGAAAGCAACGTTGAAGAACCTTCGAGAAAAATGCTTAAATGTTCATGATAAGCACAGATCTAAGGTAGATCTGAAAGCAATCGAAAGATCTTAGGATTAGGGTTCCAGAAAACCCAAAAAAACGAGAAAGATCTCGAAAGTTAACGGTCTAACCAGAAAAGGTCAAGTACCTGCCTCGAAAGAACATAAACGGCCGGAAAAGGTCCTGACTGGACAGAGAAAGGCCATGAACATCAGTAGAGCAAGGACTGGACCAAACTCCTTCGAAATTTGGTCATGAAACCACCGAACCAAACACATAGAAGCCATAGAAAGCTCGTACAGGTATCAAATGACCACGGAAGGCCATGGATTAGGGTAAAGTTTGATAGTGGCAAATAGGCTTTGTAAGAGTTTCAGAGAGATTTTAGAGAGAAGAGGGATTCAGAGGCAGCGGTTGGTGAGGAATTAGGTAGGGTAAAGGGGTCGTTTGGGTTAAAAAGGAAAGGGCTAATGGGAGTCGTTGATCTAAATGATCAACGGCTAGGATTAAAGAGGTTAGGTGGGTCGATTTATGAGAGCGGTTTTGGGCCTGGTCCGGTGGGTGTAATTGGGTTGGGAATTGGGTTTAAATTGGGGTAGAATTCAGGCTATAATTGAAATGCAATTGGGCTTGATTCTAAATAGCCAATTTTTCCTTTTTAAAATTATAAAAAAATAGTAAATTAATTTCTAGAAATAAATTGAAAGCACTAAAATTATTTATAGCATATAATTAACAATTTAAAAATACAGGACTTACTTTTATGAATATAAAATACAATTAAATCTTGAAAAGGCTAATATTGTAATTATGCACTTTAGCTTTGAAAAATATTAAATAAATTTGTAGAAAATATGCAAAAATTATCTTAGCCATATTTTGGCATAAATGTGAAAGTCCATATGTGAATTATCAAAAATAATAATTTTAGAAATTATTATTGGGTTTTTATGGATAAAATAGGGGAATAAATTAATTTGGAAACCTTAAAAAATTAAAGAAAATATAATAAAACATTTGGGCATACTTATATACGTATACATTTTCTATTTTGAAGGTATTTTGCATATTAAAAATATATAAAAAGAATTTGGGTGTCAAGAATAGTCTATTGTAGTCAGCTTTAAGTTTTGTTCTAGAGGTGAACTTGCTGGCTTTGCCCCACTTAGGCCAGTTTCTGAAATAAGTTCAAGAGCACATTTTCTTTGGTTGAGAAGTATTCAATTATCAGACTTTATCATCTCTATTCCTAGGAAATACTTGAGTTCACTCAGGTCTTTCATTTTGAAATTCTTATGCAAGGTACCCTTTGCCTCATTTACCAGATCATGGTTGCTTCCTGTGATCAATATATCATTAAAATACACAAGAATCATCACTATGTTCCAGCCATCTCCCCTTTTTGTGAACAGGGAATGATCATAGGCACTTTGAGAGTATCCAGCATTGAGCAATGCAATAGACAACTTAATATTCCATTGTCCTTATGCCTACTTCAATCCATATAGCGATTTTAGCAACTTGCATACTTTGGACTCCCCCTACCTATGGAATCCCTATGGCAGGTCCATGTATAGACATCTTCCATTAGGTCACCTTGTAAGAATGCATTATTGACATCCATTTTATAGAGGTTCCATCCTTCCGAGGCTGCTAAACTGATGATACTCATGAATGTAACCATCTTGTCAACAAGAGAGAATGTCTCATGATAATCTAGACCTTCCTATTGTGTGTAACCCTTTGCAACCAATCCATCTTTGAATTTGTCTACCTCTCCATTAGCTTTATATTTTATCTTGTAAACCAATTTTGAGCCTATTGGTTTCTTTCCTGATGGCAAGTCAACTATCTCTTATGTATTGTTTTCCTCAAGAGCATGTATCTATTTTTTCATGGCATCAACCCATCTGTCATCTTGTGATGCTTCTCTAAAGGAAGAAAGTTCTAGTAGGCCTCTTTGCAGCTACAAATTCTAAACTTGTGACAGGTTGCTCATGTAATTCTTCATGCACATGCACTTTTGCTGGTGAGGCTCCATTTTCCATTTCTGATTCTAATTCTAAATTTGCTTTATTTTCCACCCATGCATCCAACTCATGACCAGTGTCATTTGTTGTAGTTGCATGACTATTGTCATCTGTTGCAATATCAGTGTCTTCTTCTTCCACCTAGGTAAGTTCCTCACTAGGGACTATGTTAGATTCTTCTTGAAGTGATTGACCTTCATGCACATGCCGAGTTGGTTGTACTGCACACTCAGTATGGTTTATAGGTGATGAAAGGAAAAGATCTTCAGAAGACTCTACCGATTACTTAAAAGGGAATGTCTTCTCTCTGAAACTAACATCCCTGCTAACCAAAAAAGTCTTGGAATCCAAATCAAACAGCCTATAACCTTTTTGAGTTTCTGAATATCCTATCAACACAATTCTCCTTGCTCTAGGTGACAATTTATCTTATTTGGGCAGAGTGTTTGCATAGCATAAACACCCAAATACTTTCAACTGGTCTATATTAGGAGGCTTGCCATACAGCATTTCATAAGGTGATTTACCCTTCAATACTCTTGTAGGCAGTTTGTTAATAGTGTAGACTGCAGTCTTGACACAATCTCCAAAAATCTAGTTGGTATCCCACTCTGAAACATTAGTGCCCTTGCCACCTCTAGAATATGCCTATGCTTCCTCTCAACTACCCCATTTTGTTGAGGAGTATAGGGAAAACCACTCTTATGTACAAAGCCAAAAGAAGACAATAATTCATTACATTTTGCATTAAAGAACTCAGTTCCATTATTAGATCTCATAACCTTAATAGTTGTTCCAAACTGATTCTTTATTAGCAACAAAAATTCTCTTAGTACAGTGATCACCTCACATTTTGAATTAAGTAGGAAAATCCAAGTGTATCTGCTGTAGTCATCAACTAATGTAGCAAAATAATGCTTTCTATCATAAGTGGTTGTCCTGCAAGGACCCCGGACATCAATATGCACAAGCTGAAAAATACAACTAGATGTGTTGTTACTAGTACGAAATTTTAGTCTACTTTGCTTGGCTAATGGAAAGATTTGACAGTCTTCTTGTACATTTTGATTTACTTTGTTCATCAATTCTCGTAAATGCTGCATTGCCCTTGGTGATGCATGCCATAACCTTTGCTGCCATAATATTGTATCTACATATTCCTTTCGTATTGAAACTACTACTACTACTCTCTCCCTCTTCAGTATGTACAGAACATTGTTCTCCTTACCAATTCCCAGTACCTTTCCATTGAAGATTCCCTAAAAGACAACAAAATCTGGGTAGAAGCAAGCTAAACAACACAGTTCTATAGTCAGATTTGATACTGAAAGCGAGTTGAACTTAAAATCTGGAATATGAAGAACATTGATAATTCTTTATGTTTCTATTACTATTACATCTCCTATATGTGTAATCTCTTATCTAGAACCTATTGGAATTTGTACTCCATCATTGCTATCTTTATCTATCTCCTTAATTAATTCTTTCTAGAATGTCTTTGCAAAAGGTAATATGATGTGAGGCTCTTGAATCCACTGCCCAATCATATGATTGTGCATTGGATATTAGAGATACAGTACCTGCCATATTTACAGAACCATCTAAACTTGAAGTATTGTCACCAACTAAAGATTTTTTCAGCATATTCACCAATTGTTTGTATTAATCATCTGTGAAAAAATTGCCCTGCTGATACTAATTCTTCACACTTACATCCACATTTGTGTTTGCCATAGTAGCATGTGTTTTCCCCGGATTGAATTTCCATTTCTTCTTACTTCTGAAATTTTGTGGATAGCCTATGATTTTGTAACAATTCTCCTTCAAATATCCTTTGTATCCGCAGTAATCACAGATCAGTCCTGGCCTTTTATTCTTAAATGTTTGTCCTTTCCTGCTAACATTGTTAAAGGATCTCTACTGACCTCTACTACACCAAGTTTTCTCTGACTTTCCTCTTGCACCACTATTGAATAGGCCTGATTAACAGTTAGCACTGGACTCTTCAACAAAACATCACTCCTAACATGACTATAGCTTTTAGTCAATCCTATTAGGAACTGCAATAGCCTTTGTATTATTAGGTGATCCACATAAGGCCTTGATTCTTCACAATCACACGAAGGCATGGGTGCTAATATATCTAATTCATCCTAAAAATCCTTCAGTTTGAAAAATAGCTAGTTATAGAATCAGTACCTTGTCTTAGGGCTACGATTTATGTCTAAAGCTGATAAATCCTGGTTAAGTCACATTTGTCAAACCTTTCCTTGAATTCATCCCAGACTTTCTTCGCACATGAAACATACATAATACTTGGCATCAATTCTGATAAAATAGTGCTGCTCAACCATGATAATACCACTGCGTTGCATCTCTCCCACTATGTTGCCAAATCTCCTCGAAATGAGCTTTTAAGGCAAGTTCCGTCCACAAACCCTAATTTTTTCTTAACCAGCAAAGCAACTCGCATCGATCGACTCAATAGAGCATAATTTTATGGCATTGTAAGTTTGAGCGAGATAAGCGCAGTCCCTGGTTCATCTACATCCTTTAGGAAGAGTGGATGATTGTGAGGAAGCTTCGCAATTTCATCATTCGCCTACTACACCAAGTTCTCTCTGACTCTAGAGAGAGAAACTAGAGAGAAGGAGGAGAAGGGCTTTATTTCATTTTGAGTTTTGTTATGCAATAATACAGAGTTTTTGGAGGTGGTGCACTATTATAACCAACACATATGCACCTCTTAACTAACACACACTTTTAAGCCCCTAAAGTCTATACAATTACACTTAGGTCCACACTACTCTTCTAATCTCAATAGGTTTATGGTCAATGTATACTACATTCATTTTACTCGTTCTGAAGGCTACCTTTGGACTAAGAGGGTTGGGAATAACTAACCTACGTACTTTCTTTTTCTTTCCTCTTTGAACAATAAATAATAGCATCTCATGTAAATCTTGTACGATGGAAACACTATTTTGTTGGTTCTAACGCTAGTCATTAGTGTCAATTATTGTATTTGTGTAACGACCCAGCCGGTCGTTTTGAGAATTAACGTCTCGATCCCCCTGTTAACTACTTTTCCCGTATCTTTTTGGCTATTATGATTTTTCAGGATGGTTCATGTTGAGCTTCGGAGTGTTGTGGGACACTTAGTCCCCAAATGAGAGTTTAAGTCTTGGAATTTGGACTGTAGTTGAAACAATATGAAGATGGCTCCGCAATAGAATTCCGTCAATTTTGTTAGTTTCGTTGGGTAATTTCGGGATAAGGGGCATGTCTGAATTTTGTTTGGAGGTCTGTAGCTTATTTAGTCTGGGAATGGCGAAAGTTGGATTTTTGGAGTTTTGGGCTGATCGTGGAATTTTTTATATCAGGGTCGAAAGCTGATTCCAAAAGTTACGATAGGTTCGTAATGGTGATTATGAGTTATGTGAAAAATTTGGGGTCAATCAGACATGGTTTGGTTGATTTTGGCATCGGTTGTAGAATTTTGGAAATTCAAGTTCATTAGGTTTGGATTGGAGGGTGATTCATGGTTTTTGCATTGTTTGATGTGATTTGAGGGCTCGACTAAGTTCGTATGATATTTTAGTAGTGGTTGGTATGTTTGGTTGAGGTCCTAGGGGCCTCAGGTGAGTTTTAGATGCTTAACGGATTTGGTTTGGAACTTAGACATTGCTGAAGATTTGCTGCACCAGATATAATCGCACCTGCAAATGAGGGACCGCAGGTGCGGAGCCGCAAAAGCGTCTAAGAATCCGTAAATGCGGAATTTAGGGTTGGGAATTAGGAACCACAGATGCGGATGGGGGACCGCAGATGCGGGATCGCAGATGCTGCCCAATGACCGCAGATGCGGCCCTAGCCTAGATAAGTGACCTTCGCACCTGCGATGATTTTTCCTTAGGTGCGGGACCTCAGATGCGGCCCAGTGACCACAGAAGCGGAAATCGCTGGGCCGAAAAGAAGATTTCGAGGTTTTGAAATTTCATAACATCAAATTCGATGTTTAGCTCGGGAGAAGGCGATTTTTGTGAGGATTTTGAAGAGGAAGTTAGTGGGTAACGATTCCTAACCCTATTTCGTTTATATTCCATCAATCTATAGCAATTTTCTCCATCTAATCAAGGAATTTGAGTGGAAAAAATGAGAATTTGGGGAAAAAGTTCCCCAATCGAATTTTTGGATTTTGGTCAGATTTTAGGCATCGGAATTGAATAATTTTTGGATGAGTGATCTCGTGAGTGAATGGGTGTTCTAAATTGGTAACTTATAGACGTGGGCCTGGGAGGATTTTTGGGAGTTTTTCTATTTTTTTACCCTAGCTTTGATTTCATTAGTTGAATTGGTTACTTGTAGTTATATTTACATTATGCAATTAATTTGATTAGATTTGGACAATTCGAAGTCGGATACTCATGGAAAGAGCATGATATCGGGTTGATTTGAGCGGTTTGAGGTAAAGATCTTACACCTAACTTTGTGTTGGGGATCTTCCCCTTAGGATATTTGGTATTATTTGATGTGTGAGTGTCGCGTAAGTGAGGTAACGAGTATGTACAAGGGCTATTGTTGTAAAAATCCCATTTTTTCCTCCTTAGTCATAACTGTTTCCCATATTAGACTGCATTACTATATTTAATTGCTGAGATTAGATTAGGAAAGCATGCCTACGTATTTTAACTGCCTATTTGATTTCTGTGCGACATGCTTAGGTGGACCCATCTTTCCCTCGATTGTGTTTAGTCTAAATTGTATAATTTGATGTCGTACATGTCATTTATTCTTGAGCTGCCTATTTACTTTGGGACTATAGACGTATTCCGGGAGATCCCCCCTCACTTTCATATTTATTTTGGGATTATGAACGTATTCGGGAGATCCCCCAGCACTGCATATTATTTTGGGACTACGGACATATTTCGGGAGATCCCCCAGCACTGCATATTGATTTTGGGACTACGAACGTATTTCGAGAGATTCCCATGTACTGCATAATTATTTCGGAACCTAAGGGATGGTATCCCGAGAGAGTTTCCTGTTGTGTTTACCTTGTTCTGAGCCGAGGGCTCCCTTAGCTGTTAAAATCTGTGAATTTCTTTAATTGTTTTACCGTAACTCTAATTATATCTCTTACTACTTAATTTATTATATATAATCCAATAGGGCCCTGACCTGACCTCGTCATTACTTGACCGAGGTTAGGCTTGGTACTTACTGGGTATCATTGTGGTGTACTCATGCCCTTTCTTGCACATGTTTTTTGTGTACAGATCCAGGTACAAACTATCAGCCTCGAGGTTAGTGCGTGCTTGTTGATTTTAGGAGCTTCAAGGTATTTCTGCTCGCGTTCGTAGATTCTCGGAGTCCCCTTTTATTCCCTCCTAGAGATTTTCTTTTTGTTTATCTTCAAACATTTGTATAGAGCTACATAGATTATAGAAGCTTGTGACTTTGCGATAATCCGGATCTTGGGAGATTATATTGTATATGCTGAGACCTGAGAGGCATTATCCTTGTTATTTACAATATGCTGTTTTAACTTTTATAGTAGTGTTTTTTTTAATTTTCTGTAATATTAGGATTACCTAATCGTAAAGACTAGGTGCCGACACGATATATTCGAATGGGTTAAATTGGGTCGTGACAATTTGCCACTTAACAGTCATCCAATTTCCATTTCTATTATAGACTAAGCCTATTTTATTCCAAAATCTTGGCCCATTTCTGTTGCCTTTTTTAGTAAAAATTGCGTGTAGTAGCCACGGATTAGGGATATGTTTAATTTTTATCCACTAATTAAAATGCTCATCAAAAATAGCCACTGCTAATGGGTAAAAGGCATATTTGCCCTTTTGTATTTCGCTCATAATACCCAAAATCCCCCAAAACCCTTATTTTATTACCCCGATTATTTTGAGAGCGGTTCCAAGTTTTAGGTTTCTCTTCTTCTTCATCTTCGTTGCATGCAAAGTGAAATCTTCAGTTAAACTTCTACTCCTTCATCTTCTCCGTCATCTATTCTGAATCGCGACTGGTAATATTTTTTTTTGTTTTTTTATGCATTTTCATTTTTCTTTCTGTGTAAGTTGGTTCACTGCCGTGTGAAATTTTAAAAATGAGCATTATATGTTGATTTAGTGTCGTAGATGTAGTGTGATTCTGTTATTTATACATTTTTAGTATGTGAAGTTTGAAATGTGTTTGTGGTTGATTCAATATATTTGATTATGTAGGGATATTTCATAAAAATATGTAGGGAAATTCATAAGCTTACTGTGTTTATGAATTTTTAGTTAACTGTGTTCATGAAATATCAGGAAGAAACGATATTAAATTTTGAGGTTGGAACTCAAAGTTAAGGACTGATTGTCCTTAACTTTTGCACATGAAACTTGAAGTTAAGGACTAAGTGTCCTTAACTTTGGAAGTTGAAAGTATAAGTTAAGGACTGTATTTCCTTAACCTTTGCACTTAAAATTTAAAGTTAAGGACTGTATTTCCTTAACTTTTAAACTTGAAATTTTAAGTTAAGTCCTAATCTTTGTTTGTTTTTCCTTCTTTTCTAGAATCATAATGGAAGGCGATCGTGTGTTTGATTTTGACAATTGGCGTAATTTTCTGGTATATTGGAAAGGAGATTTTCAGTATAAGGAAACCATTAAAAGTTTTCTGTCGAATAGCCAATGGAAGAAGTTGAGGGAAAGTATTTTTGGCAACTTTTTCAGATTACAAAGTGTAAAGTTCTCGGGCAAACTTATGCACTGTATATTGCTTTCTGAAATTGTAAGTAGTGAACCTGATTCAATGACGTTCAAGGTGTTTGATCGTGATATTAAGTTTACTCGTGATGCATTCCATATTATTACTGGTTTGAAGTGTTATTCGTCGCTTGATATGAAAGGGTTAAATGAGAAAGAGAATAGGCTTTTAAGAGTCTATTTTCCTGGAAAGGACAAAATTGAGTTGGCTGATTTGTATAGTTTTATTTCTAGCCGCCCGCATGGTACATCTTCATCATTCGTTGGCAGTGATGATGATGCTTTGAAATTGGCAACACTGTATTTTGTTGAGTCGGTTTTGATGGGCAAGAGGAAAAACAGGAATGTGTCGGAGCAAATAATGAAAATTGTCGATGATGAAGCACTGTGCGCTTCCTTCAACTGGGGCTCTCTTGCCTACGAGACGCTATTAAAATCGTTGAAGAGTTGCTTGAAGGCAAATGAGAATGAGGTTGATAAGGAGAATGAGAAAGAAAAAGAGTTGGATAGTTACACTTTAGTTGGTTTTCCGTTTGCATTTTGTGTTTGGATTATGGAGGTACTCCCTATTTTCCAAGAGAAACAATTTGTGAACTTCAAGGAAAGTGGTTATCCTCGAATGTTATGCTATTCTGAAATGAAGTCTCCACAATTTGATGCTCTTTGTAAAAAATATTTCCATAATGTACAAGTAAGTTAATGTAATTACTATCTATTTTTTTGGTTATTTATTTTAGTTATGTATACTTATGTTTACTTTTTCTTATATAATAGTTGTTTAAGTTGATTGAGGTGTCACCCTTTATTCCTGTGGAAGAAGATACAGAGCCTCTTTGTGTTGAGCAGCCAATTTCACAAGATCAAAGCTCAAGGTCTTCTTCCACACAATTTGATGAAGGCGTACTTAAGGAAATTGTTAGAGTATGTGTTTCTGCCTTTGAATCGTATTAGTTTTTTATTTGATTATTTCTTGCTTACGAACACTTTTTTATTTATTTATATTATGTTTTTTGATTCAGAGATTGTCAGCAAGTTTTAAGAAGGATTTGCAAGCTGAAGTTACAAGAGTTAATCAGAAAATTGTTGTATCTGAAAAAAAGATTGAGAATGAAATCATGGTAATTTCAGTTATTCCAACTTTAGGACTTTGTGTCCTTAAATTTTGAATTTAAAATTGAAATTTAAGGACTTATTGTCTTTAAATTTTGAACTTGGAAATGAAACTTAAGGACTGCCTGTCCCTAAGTTTTAGATTTGGAATTCAAAGTTAAGGACTTCTTGTCTATAACTTTGAACTTGGAATTCAAACTTAAGGACTGTCTGTCCTTAAGTTTTGAACTTGTAATTCAAAGTTAAGGACTTCTTGTCCTTAACTTTGAACTTGGAATTCAAACTTAAGGTCTGCCTGGCCTTAAGTTTTGAACTTGGAATTCAAACTTAAGGATTGCCTGTCCTTAAGTTTGAACCTGTCCTTATCTTTCTAACTTAGTTCCTTTCACAGGATTTAAAGAAAACTCTGGGATCAAAGCTTGATACTTTGATGAACATGTTTGGGAAAGCTGATCAGAGGAACACAGATAGAGAATCTAGTGTTCCAATTAGAAAAGATGGATTTGATGATCATTGTCGTGCTACTGAGCCTACTGGTATAATCAACGAAGATGCACGTGTTGATGAACGTGATGATTTTGATTTTAGAGATGCACATTTAGATGATGAAACTGAAAATCTTACTGATATTGGGAAAGGTTAGATATAGATTTTGTATTTTTTTCGTTGAAATGTATATTCAATAGAGTAATACATATAAACTATGTATGTGCATGCAGAAGTTGAAGATGTAGGAGACTGTCAAGATCATCAGAGTCAACAAAAGAAAAGAGTGCCAGAAAAAATTTGTAGAGTATGTGGATTGCAATCACAGGATGATTCAACATGTCCATTGGGGACAAGTGTCAGTGAGATTGTATGCAAATGCTTAAAAGGAACATATGATCTCTCTACACCGCTGTCATACAAAGAACAATTTGGGGTTCAAACTTGTGCGAATCAAGGTTAGATAAAATTTTCATTATATATTGTGTCTTAGTTTTAGTGAATTATTATAATGTGTATTAATTGCAAATGTTACCGAATCTTTTGAAGCAGTAATTGAAGAAGCTGGAGTGAGCAAAGAAGTTGGAGTGCAGTATCAAGAGAAACTGGACTACAATCTCAAGAGATAGGCAGAAGTGAGATTGGTTCCAAATCTATAGATGCAACATATGAAGATGATGATATATCTGGGATGATCTTGAATATTGCAAATGGTTAGATATGCTTTTTTAAATTTATATATGTTTGTTTTAATGAAAGATTATTAACATGTTAGCTGTTGTAAATATTTTTGCAGAATCTTGTGAAGAAGCAACTAAAGAACATGTTGAACAAGTGAAAGATAAAGAAAATGTGCAACCGGAAGAAAAACAAAATGCTGCACGCAGTATCTTAGCTGAGTTGTCTCTTGAAAAAACACAAGAAGTTAGTGTGGAGAAGACAGGTACTGATTGTGTCCTAAATATTATATTCATAATTGAAATTGTGTCTCTTCATTTGACGAGTTGCAGCAAACTAATATGTATATGTGTATATATATCGTGTCACCAGCAGCGGAAAACAAAGAGGACACCAATGATGACGTTCTTAACAAATTTAAGAGGAAAAGAAAAAGATACATTATTGGTTATGATGGTCCGTCATTTTCTCTTCTTACTCCTACTCCTCCAAGTACTCAAATGGACATTGATGCGGCTTTAAATATTGAGGTTAAAACAACTGTTGAAGAAGAACTTGGGAGAGGTAAAAGGAACAAAAAGCTAAGCTGGCAATTGAAATCACCCTTTGATAAGGAGAGAAAAGCAGTAAGTTCCAAGGTAGACAATCAAAATACTCCAAAGAGTTCATGTTGGATAAAATCAACATATACTCGTAGGTGTATTTTT